>LBNU01010085.1:11158-39104 GCA_014162995.1 Artemisia annua
TTACAAGTTTGGCCCCTGAAGTTTGAAGATTTGGCAGATTTAGTCCCTGGGAATGTAAAAAGTGAAAAGTCAACTATGGACCTTGTACTATTCATACTTGGCTAATTATACCCCTTGGTTAACTTTGGAAGATTGCCAAATTCAGTCCCTTAATTTTCAGAATATTACAATTTTGTCCTTGTAATTCTATAACACCAAACGAACCCTTTATAATCATAAACCCCAAACAATCCAAACCCATAAGTCCAATCCAAAAACAAAACACAAACACAAACCCAATCTACCCCCCCTTTTGGCCCTTTTCCCTTCTTGGCCCAACACACACACTGGCCCATCTCCCTTTATAATAAAAACGGGGTCAAACCTTCCCCTTTGACCACCCCTTTCCCTCCCACAACTCCAACAAACCAGAAACCACAAACCACCCTGGTTTTCTTCCCCACCACCCCACTTTCCAGTCTAATCCACCGCCCAAACCACTCACCACCACCCTCTCCTAACAAAACAAACCACAATAAATGCCACCACCCCCACAGGTACAAATTGCAGTTACCAATTTTGGCGCCAAAATCCAATTCAACGGCTTGGATCAAATTATCTACAACCAATGGTCAAGATGTGTTGGGATGTGATCAGAAGGACCCCACAAACCCTAATTGAAGGCTATAAGAGGAAGAAGAAGGGTAGAAAACTGTGTGTAGATTGTATTAGCAAAATTAGTGTCGTTTTCATAAGCTTTGTAATTCTAGTGTAATTTTCAGTTAAAAAAGGTTGTAATCATCTTTCTTAGTGTAATTGAATCATATTTCAGTAATCAATTTCAAGTTTCTATTCAGTTTCTACTTTGTGCAATTTCAAAAATTTCAAAAATCTCAAGTTAGTTTAATGTTGTTTGTATTTGTTGTATTGGACTCTTAAGCTCACTTAAGCTCCTAGAAAGCTTATAAAAGCTTTTAGAAACCATAAAATACAGTTTAGTATCAAAAAGAAAAAAATACAAAAAAATACAGTCAAAAATAAAAAAATGTTGAAGATGGTGGAGAAAGCTGGAGCACTGTAAATTGTGGATGACAGTGGGTTAGTGGTTCTGTGGAGAACCTATAGGATTGGTTAATTGGTCCTTGTTCTTAGTTTTTAGCTGGAGTGCAAAATTGTAAGCCATACCTCATTTTTTCATTCCACTCAATTCTTGCTTGTTTACTGTTTTTCTTTGTAGATTTATGCTTCTTAGGTGTGTTTAAGTAAAGTTATTGCTTAATATTAGGTGCTTGTTCATTTAGATTCCAATTTGCTTATGTTCTTGATTTCACTGTCATTTTACATTTGTTAGCATCTTGTGTATTTGTTATTGGTATTGTTGGTTTTGTGTTTAAACTAGCCTACCACATCATATTATAAGCTCTAGAAACAGTATCATGGTCTAAGTCACCAAATCCTTTTGAAAATCACAATCTAGTTCAGTGAAAAGTCTGTTTGGATTTGCTGTCATATCTGTACTCAGTGTGTTATTGTTGTGGTTTTTGGTTGTTTCATGTGTCTTTAGTCTCACTTAGACCTAAGAAACCATAAAAACCAGTGACCATTTGATAAAAAGTCAAGATCACCTTTGAACTCATTTCATTTATAATCTGTCAAGAATTTCTAAGTTCAATCTCATCAAATCAGTTCATAAGTTGTTAGGATTGCTTAATTTCACTTTCTAGTGGCTTAATAAACCATTTTCAGTCAATAGGACTCAATCTTAATCTCACCAAAGTCAAAATTGTTCTTAATCATAAAAAGTCAAAAGTGCATATTCAGTAAAATGGTCAATTTTTCTTTGTGATCCACAAGGTTCAATATAGTTTGGAAATCCAAACCATTTGTTGCTTTGTGTTGTTTTGTTGGTCATTTAACTTTTTCAAAAAGAAAAATTCAATTTGGAATCCATCTGCTTATAAATAAGCAGGGTGTGATATTTAGCTTTTTTTGGAAAGCCAATAAGCTCATCTTCAAGGCTCAAGCCTTATTTTGCATTTCCAAGTGTGTTTAATAGGTCTGCACTTAGCTTCTTGTTTGAACCATTTCACAGTGTATACTGAGGCAGTATATACTGAGCTTTTTACCAAATTTCATAAGCTCACACAGAGCTTATTTGTAAGAGTTAGACTTTGAATCTTGGCTTATTTTAAAGCTTTCCAGGTGAACTTATTGGTCCAAGTCTTATTTGTAGAAACCAGGATGATTGTTCCATCAATTTTAGGCCCAAGAAAACTGGCCAACCTCCTTTATGGTAACGTGCTTGAACGTTTTGGGAAACATGTAGCCAAGGCATACTAGGCTATTAAGGTAGTATTTAACGCATGAGCCACTGTTTACAATCCCTATGGTTGTGCCGTGCATGGCATAGGAGGAGATAAGAGCTCATAGAATTGGAGAGATATGTATGCCACTCCATGAGTTATTAGGAATACACCCTTCATCCACACAAGTAACATACATATCAATTAACCGGTAAAAATTAGTTAGGGAGTAATGAAGTCTAAGTAAACACAACTTTTCTCCATATAGTTTTCACAACCAAATAGTTTAGTTATTTTATTTTCTTTTGCAATAGTAGTAATTTTGGGTTAGTTGACTAGCAACTAATTCCGCCCACTCCTTCAAAACCGAGATTTTACTTGCTTTCCTAAAAATATAAAAATACAAAAAAGAATCTTCCTTCACCTTTAGACCTATTAGAATAGTTTTTCTGTCCTAACGAACACTATTCCCTGTGAGAGAACGATCAATCCCCCGTACTTACCACTATCCTATACTACATCGGTCAGGTACACTGCCTGGTGGGGTTGTAAGCCTCTTGAGATCCCTCGAGAGGTAAAACCTGTTGTAAGGTCACAAAACCACGCATCATCTTTAATTGAACATGAAGGTTTCAAGGGTGAAAAAACCCTTGAAATTACAGCTAAAATCGTCTTTAGGGTTTTGCCCTAAGTTGCACCAAAAGTTCCACACTAATGAAGGAAAAATAGAAAAGTATATATAGAAAATACATTCTGACGGCGTCAGGTTATAGGGTCTGACGCCGTCAGCTCGCCGCCACTAGGGTTCTTTGATGGCCTAGATCTACTTCTGACGCCGTCACCCTTTAATGCGCTATGGGCCGTCACTCTTTAGCATTACACCTGACGGCCTACTCCATTTAACACCTGACACCGTTAGGTGTAAACATCTTGTTTTCTTCATAGGGCGTCTAGTGTAATTTGATTTTACTCCTTTGTCAATGTTGGCTGACGGCGTCACCTTGTGACTCTGACGCCGTCAGGTAGGAAATCTAGCTTCTTTTGAGACTTTGTCGTTTTCTTCACTTTTATGCTCCAAAAACGTCCAAATATGCATGTTTTCCAGAATTCTTCTCAAAAGTACCTAAAATGACAAAAGGAACGATTTAGGGCATTATTTGATCACATTTACTCGAATTAGGGCTTAAATGACCCCCTAAAACGGGTACACTTTTCGTCTCATCATAATGACTATGCACGAAACCGAACACGAGGAAGTGTTGTTGAATGAGGCCAAATTCAACCAGGGAAATATGCTTCAAAGGATGACAGCATATGGTATTTAGATAATGGTGCAAGTAACCATATGACGGGAACTAAGAGTCATTTTAAGGATATAGATGAAAGCGTAACAGGACGAGTACGTTTTGGAGATGGATCATATGTACATATAAAGGGAAAAGGCTCTATATTGTTATGTTGTAGAAACCAGGAACATAAGGTAGTATCGGATGTATACTATATACCAAACCTTAAGAGCAACATACTAAGTCTAGGACAACTTATAGAAATAGGTTGTAAAGTCATAATGGACGGAAACAAATTGACTTTGTATGATAAGAGCAAGAAATTGTTGATGAAAGTAGAAAGATCTAAGAATAGACTTTACAGTATTAGACTCCAGATAGACACACCTATATATCTCTTAGCAAACATAGATAACCAAGCATGGTTATGGCATGCTAGATTAGGTCATCTGAACTTTGATGATATCAACAAGATGACTAGGAAGGGTCTAGTGGAAGGAATACCAAGAATAAATCATGCCGGACAGATTTGTGATGCATGTTTATTAGGAAAGCACAGTAGAACACCGTTTCCAAACCAAACTAAATTCAGATCGAAGAACCCGTTGGACTTAGTATATGGAGACCTCTGTGGTCCTATTAGTCCAACAACACACTCAGGCAAGAAACTCATATTCTTGTTAGTAGATGATACACGTTTTATGTGGGCTTACATTCTGACTTCGAAAGACCAAGCATTTAGTACATTCAAAGAATTTAAGCAAAAGATAGAAATGGAAATGAGAATGAAAGTGAGGATGCTAAGAACAGATAGACGAGGTGAATTTACATCAAATGAATTCACCAATTACTGTAAAGATAATGGAATAGCATGACAGTTGACGTACTCACCACAGCAGAATGGAGTAGTGGAGAGAAGGAATAAGACAGTGTTATCAACTACGAGGAGTATGATGAAAGCCATGAAGTTACCTGATGAGTGTGTAAATACTCATCATTTTTGTCTTATATGAACTGCCAAAACATCCAAAAACACCCAAATATGCATCAAAATACTGAAAATATCCCAGGGTTGTGTTTATATGTTTTAGATGCAAAATGTTTGAAAACAAATGAAAAACGAACAAAGTTTGCACAATTGGCAGTTTCAGTCCCTCAACTTTTAAAACTTGTCAAATCTAGTCCCTAAGCATTTATTTTGAAAGAAAAGTCAACCAAAGTCCTTAGAATATCACAAGTTGTCATAATTAGTCCTTTGATGAAAAGTTTCAAAAGTTTACAAGTTTAGTCCCTGAACTTTGCAAAGTTGTAAAAAATAGCCCCTGGGATTAAAATCTTTTGGAAAATAACAATTATGGTCCTTGTATTACGAAACTATGGCAAAAATGATCCTTTGGTGAAAAGATTGGAGAAATTAAAAGTTTGGCCCCTGAAGTTTGAAGATTTGGCAGATTTAGTCCCTGGGAATGTAAAAAGTGAAAAGTCAACTATGGACCTTGTACTATTCATACTTGGCTAATTATACCCCTTGGTTAACTTTGGAAGATTGCCAAATTCAGTCCCTTAATTTTTAGAATATTACAATTTTGGTCCTTGTAATTCTATAACACCAAACGGACCCTTTATAATCATAAACCCCAAACAATCCAAACCCATAAGTCCAATCCAAAAACAAAACACAAACACAAACCCAATCTACCCCCCCCCCCCTTTTGGCCCTTTTCCCTTCTTGGCCCAACACACACACTGGCCCATCTCCCTATAGGATTGGTTAATTGGTGGAGAAAATAAAAAATGTTGAAGATGGTGGAGAAAGCTGGAGCACTGTAAATTGTGGATGGCAGTGGGTTAGTGGTTCTGTGGAGAACCTATAGGATTGGTTAATTGGTCCTTGTTCTTAGTTTTTAGCTGGAGTGCAAAATTGTAAGCCATACCTCATTTTTTCATTCCACTCAATTCTTGCTTGTTTACTGTTTTTCTTTGTAGATTTATGCTTCTTAGGTGTGTTTAAGTAAAGTTATTGCTTAAGATTAGGTGCTTGTTCATTTAGATTCTAATTTGCTTATGTTCTTGATTTCACTGTCATTTTACATTTGTTAGCATCTTGTGTATTTGTTATTGGTATTGTTGGTTTTGTGTTTAAACTAGCTTACCACATCATATTATAAGCTCTAGAAACAGTATCATGGTCTAAGTCACCAAATCCTTTTGAAAAGCACAATCTAGTTCAGTGAAAAGTCTGTTTGGATTTGCTGTCATATCTGTACTCAGTGTGTTATTGTTGTGGTTTTTGGTTGTTTCATGTGTCTTTAGTCTCACTTAGTCCTAAGAAACCATAAAAACCAGTGACCATTTGATAAAAAGTCAAGATCACCTTTGAACTCATTTCATTTATAATCTGTCAAGAATTTCTAAGTTCAATCTCATCAAATCAGTTCATAAGTTGTTAGGATTGCTTAATTTCACTTTCTAGTGGCTTAATAAACCATTTTCAGTCAATAGGACTCAATCAAATCTCACCAAAGTCAAAATTGTTCTTAATCATAAAAAGTCAAAAGTGCATATTCAGTAAAATGGTCAATTTTTCTTTGTGATCCACAAGGTTCAATATAGTTTGGAAATCCAAATCATTTGTTGTTTTGTGTTGTTTTGTGTTGTTTTGTTGGTCATTTAACTTTTTCAAAAAGAAAAATTCAATTTGGAATCCATCTGCTTTAAATAAGCAGTGCTAAAGTAGCTTGTCTGGTCTGTAACCTCCCCTGTGCACAGTCTTGGCACCATTTTCATAAGCTCACACAGAGCTTATTAGTGGGGCCCAGGGTGTGATATTTAGCTTTTTGGAAAGCCAATAAGCTCATCTTCAAGGCTCAAGCCATATTTTGCATTTCCAAGTGTGTTTAATAGGTCTGCACTTAGCTTCTTGTTTGAACCATTTCACAGTGTATACTGAGGCAGTATATACTGAGCTTTTTTCCAATTTTCATAAGCTCACACAGAGCTTATTTGTAAGAGTTAGACTTTGAATCTTGGTTTATTTTAAAGCTTTCCAGGTGAACTTATTGGTCCAAGTCTTATTTTGGATCTCTGAGCTTATTTGTGGGCCCCACAAGGCTTGCAAACTAGCACCTTGGACTGTTTGGTTTTGTTTTATCTGTGTTAATTTGTAATTGCTTATTTGCTTATTTTAGCTTATCCAGTGTGCTTTTCTCATTCCCTTGGCTTATTTTGTGTTCATATAAGTTGTTTGCATCTTATTTTCTAGCTTGTTTGTACTGTAGAGCTTATTTATAGCTTTTGCATTCACAAAAATCCAAAAATAGAATCTGTCAAACTTATTCGGGTGCAAAGTGCTTATTTTTAAGTTTTGTAAAAAGTGTTTTCATTAAAGTTGCTTATTTTCATCATATAATCATCTGTCAAAAAGAAAATTTCAAAAATAATCACTTTTAAAAAAAGTGATAGCTTCTATTTAAGCCATTTGGCTTATTGCTCAGCTTTTTCAAAAAGCAATTTTCATTTTTATATTTTTCTTAAGTTCCTGTTTAGTCATAAGATTTTTAGTAAATTTTCCAGATTTTTCTTTTATCATTTAGTATTTTTCATAATTAATCTTAGAATAAATAATAATTAGGTAATATTAGTAATTAATTAGTTTTATTAAATTTTAATTAACAACAGTAGGTTATTATAGTTTTCCTAGGTTTTCTAAGTCATAAAATAATTTTAGGAAATTTTTCATAATTTTCACTGTTCATTTTCTGCTTTTCTTAAATAAAAATATTTAAAATAGTAATTTAGTAATAATTAACTTAGAAATTAGTTAAATAATTAAATATTAGTTTAAATCAAGTTTTTATAATTTTCCTAGGTTCCTGTAGCAATAATTTAGTTTTATAAAAATTTTCATAATTTTCTAAGTTATTTTTCTATTTTTCATAAATTAAACTAGTTAATTAGTTTTAATTAGTAATTAATTAATAGAAAATCCACAAAAAGACAAAAAAAAATATAATTTAGTTTTTAAAATTATTTTAAGTTAATTTAGAATTTTTAAAAGTAATTTTGCATTTTTCTTAGCTTTATTTGACATTTTGGTAATTTTAAGTTAATTTAAATAGTTTTTAAGTATTAAAATAGTTTTTAATCAATAGAAAATAATAAAATAATCAAAAAAATATTTTTCTTTTTTATAAAATTTTCTTTTAATATTAAGTTTGTAAAAAAGTCATTTCACCCCCTGTAGTTTATTTTTGCATATTTCCACTTTTTCAGTACGCATTTAGGTTTTTAGGATTATTTGCATTTCTGTATTTGTTAATACTGTTTCATTATCATTTCAAGCAATCATTAGTGTAAAAATCAATCAAAATCTCTATCTGCTTACTATTCCTAATCACTAATCCTTTGAACGTTTTCCAAAATACAATTTCAACCTCGTTGGGACATAACGACCCGTGAACACACTGTGCTTTTAACGGATCATAAATTGATCACTTTCTCTCTCGTAGCTTGACTTAGTTGACCAGGAACCCCTGGTTGACTTAGTTGACTATCTGGAGTGAGTCATTACCCTTAACTTTTTGGGCGGAAGCAGTGAAACATGCCATTTACATACTCAATAGGGTACCTACAAGAGCCATGATAGATAAAACTCCATATGAGGCACTCTACAATAGAAAACCAAATCTAGAAAACCTAAGGATATTCGGATGCACAGCTTATGCAAAGATAACGATACCTCACTTAAAGAAGCTGGATGACAGAAGCATACCAATGATCTACTTAGGAGTAGAGGAAGGATCAAAAGCATGTAGGTTATATGATCCGATAGCAAAGAAGAAACATGTTAGTAGGGATGTTAAGTTTATGGAAACGAAACCGTGGGATTGGAACAAAGATGAAGAAGATACGAGTACACAAGACACATTTTAGGCTAGTTTTGTGATAGAAGGAGTTGACAACGAAAATGCTACACCACTCAACACAGATATCAATGATAATATTGATAACACGTATCAAGAACCGGATCCAATACCAGATCCAGTTACTCCAATCACACCACCAACATACACCTACTACCCTAACTCAGAAGAGGATGAGGAGGCTACTATTAGTTCATTAGAGAGCTCAGATCAGAGATATGATCATAGACCAGTACGAGGTTTAAAAGGTTTAGCAGAAATTTACAAAACTGCACAACAAGTTGAAGAACCTAGTTTATTTTTCACAGAAGAAGAACCTCGTAATTATAAGGAAGCATCAGCAGACAAGAAATGGATTGAGGCCATGGAGATTGAATTAGATTCAATCAATAAGAATAACACATGGATTCTTACTACATTGCCAGAGAATCAAAAGGCAATTGGACTCAAGTGGGTTTTTAAAACCAAGAGACAAGGAAAGATCATAAGATATAAGACACGATTAGTAGCAAAAGGATATGTACAAGAACAAGGAATAGACTTCGATGAAGTATTTGCCCCAGTTGCTAGGATAGAGACAGTACGGTTGATATTAGCATTAGCAGCATACCATGGTTGGCAAGTTCATCACTTGGATGTAAAATCAGCATTTTTACATGGAGAATTGAAGGAAGAAGTCTACGTTACGCAACCTGAAGGGTTTGTACAGCCAGGAAATTCAGGAAAAGTATATAAGCTTATCAAAGCTTTATATGGATTAAGACAAGCACCAAGAGCTTGGAATGTGAAGCTTGATCAAACGTTAAAGTCATTAGACTTTAAGAAATATAATCTCGAACAAGCAGTTTATACGAAGAGAAACAAGAATTCTACAATTATAGTTGGAGTTTATGTAGATGATTTGATAATCACGGACACTCCGAAGAAGGAATTAGAATTATTCAAATCCCAGATGGAAGAAAAGTTTGAAATGAGCGACTTAGGATTGTTAGCTTATTACCTTGGGATAGAAGTTACACAGACAGGAGGAGAGATTACAATCAAGCAAACAGGTTATATTAACAAGATCTTGAAGGAAACAAGTATGATGGATAGTAATGATACGAAGATACCAATGGATCCCGGTACTAAGTTGGTCAAGGCGGAAGATGGTAACTCAGTTGACGCAACTTACTACAGAAGCTTAATTGGAAGTCTCAGGTACTTACTGCATACAAGACCAGATCTTAGTTATTCAGTCGGACTACTCAGCAGATGGATGCAAGACCCGAAGGAACATCACCTGAAGGCGGTAAAGCAAGTAATCCGATATATCAAAGGAACAAAGGAGCATGGCATAATTTACAAGAAAGAAGGTGGCTGCAAGATTACAGGTTACAGCGACAGTAGTTATGGAATCAACACTGATCAAGGAAAAGGAGCTACTGGCATAGTATTTTACTTTGGAGAGTCACCCATTACCTGGTGTACTCAGAAGCAACCAACAGTGGCGCTATCATCATGTGAATCAGAATTCATGGCGGCTACTGCAGCAGCATGTCAAGCCTTATGGTTAAAGAGATTACTTAGTGAATTAACTGGAAGTGAAGAAAAGAAGATAACGTTGAAGGTAGATAACGTTTCAGCAGTAGCACTAGTCAAGAACCCAGTTTTTCATGGAAGAAGTAAACACATCGACATTCGCTATCAATTCATTCAAGAATGCGTAGAGAATGGACACAAAGAGCAGATATACTAACAAAGGCTCTACCAAGATTGAAGTTCACGACAATGCGACAAATGCTTGGAGTTCAAGTTTTAGCAATAAGCAACGATCAAGATTAAGGAGGAGAATGTGACCCGATAATCTTTATCTTATGCTTATTATGTATTAGTTTAAACATGAAGGACCAAATATGTTAGAAACAAAGATAATAACTAACTTGTTAGTTAATTTGGTTGGGATACAAACTGAAGGGTTGCAATGGTTGGGTCATGTCGATTCACACCATATATATATGTATGTACATACACGATTTCAAGGTTAATCAATATAGACAATATTTTACTTATTCAATACTTTGCAACTTATACTATATCGAGAGAGAATTGGGACAACAAAAATACATCCTCCGAGTCATTTGATTCAACTCTGGATCAAAATGACTTCGCATATGGCAAAAAACTGCTGTAAACTGCTGTAACTTGTACAAAGTCCCCATGAATATCGAGTCCTTTTGACAGTATATAGGCAAAAAGGCGCTAAGGGAAAAAAACAAGATCTCAAACCTTGACCAAATGTGCATCAGCAACATAACAATTAAGGTCTTCTCGAGATTGTGATCGCCTACTCTGGAGCCACATTTGACCTCGGTGAGGGCCTGAGTAAAATCCACCCATGTTACCGCCACTCTCGAATTGGGGTCCCAGACTACTTGACGAAAAACTATGTGCAACGCTGCTAGATGATGGATATAGTGAAGATTCAGCCAACAGGATATCAGGGCCAAAGGGTCTATTTTGAGCACTTGCCGCTGGGCTGAGAGGCATCTTAACTCTTCCTTCTCCTGCAATACCAAAAGTCACAAGTGTCATTTATTTTCCTGGGAATAACAAACATTTACTTAATAGAGAGACATCTTCCTATCAAACTATCTGTCGTGGCCAAGGGTTGAGTATATCTTATCATGATCAGAAAATAAGAAAACATACTTAATTACTGGTTCATACAAGACTTTTGACGGTAAGATAAACCTCTGTATACATCGCGTATTTGCAAACAGGTGTTCTATCATTGATGTTCTTAATTTCTTATGATGTTCATTTATCTATCATCAAATAGCAGGTAACTTTTAAATGCATAGAAAACCAAATAGTTGTCCATACAATACACCTAAAGAACAAATATAATCATATCTTGCATATGTATGGTAACACTTGACCTGTTTACACAGCCCCAGACTGCAGACACAGAAAGTTAGATAAATGAAATGGTAAAATAAATGTCTTCCCTCTAGTTAGAGCTGCAATAACCATGTACGCGGATAACTAAATTAACATGGGGAGATAAAGTGAACTTGGGAAAATGACGAAATTTATTGTCTGTGACATACCCCAACCTAGTTGAAACCCACTTCCCGGATACATCCATTTTGGAATGTTAAACTCAATCATAAAATTGACATCAATCTAGCATCGATGCTTCCTCAATGAAGCGAACTATCACCCCACCATAAAAAGGGATGCGAGCTCAAAAGAAAGAAAACATTACAAATCCGGATATTTTCCCGCCATTAAAAGGGATATGACTCACGAGACCCAATCGTATATACCCAACAAAAAAACGAGTAAACAACACTCGTTTGAAATGAAAGTGCTATATAACAGAGAAGCTATAAACATGTCATGAGCAAATAAATGAAACAAAATTATTATGACAAACAAAATGCAAAAGCAAAGAAGATGTATGAGTGCAAAAATACAAATTGTTGTCATCACAAGCATATAATAATACTATAATTCATTGCATGAACATGCATGAACACATGCATAAACATATTAGTATACTACTCACTACAAGTTGCCAAAGAAACTCGGTGTCTCTTACTGAATCAACAAAGTAACCAATAAAACACCAGATTAAAACACAGTAGACACGTACAAGAAAGATGCTTCATGAACATCCCCACAAACAACCATCTTTGAAATATATTATACGTAAAACGATAAAGACTAATGCACATGATATTACACAAAAGTGGCTACGTATGATTAAAGGATGCCGAGATATCATCATCTATTTCTACCCGAGAATCCAAGTCAACTGCTTGACCCCTGGCCTAAGCTGTCGCCACGATGGAGAGCATAACATAGTAAGGCAACCGACAGTCCTGTAGCGCCAGTTATCTCATTTACACACCTGGTATTTCGCAACTTTTAATAGCTTTAGCAACCTTTTTCGACATGAGTTCGCCTAGACTCTTGAGGTCCTATCGAAAGGCCTTTCTTAACTATGGCACATAGCAAGTTTGAAACCTATTGATGAAATTCATCACTCTCGAACACCTTCTTGACCATTCGAGGTATGCCCTTATGCATGACCCACAAAAGGTCATCAGTCAACTCGGACTTTCCCTTGTACACCGTTGACAAAATCGTGCTAAGATCGACCTCCAGTTGCTTTTCCCTATTGAGTTCCGTCAACGTGGAATTGTAAGATGCAAATGCCAGCTCACATTTAGCCTTCAGATCCTCATTCTTAGCCCGCAAATTATCTGCGTTTAACTAGGTTGCAGCTAGCTCCTACGCAGTATTCAGTTGATCATTTAAGAGGTCGTACAATACTGCATTGACTGAAGGCTAAGAACGAGGATATGGAGTGCGATATGAATAATTTGTGGGCTAAGAACGAGGATAAGGACTGCATTGACTGAAGGCTAAGAACGAGGATATGGCGCAGTATTCGGTTGATCATTTAAGAGGTCGTATAAACGCAGATGAGTGCGATATGAATAATGTTTGGGCTGAGAACAAATATCTGAAGGCTAAGTGTGAACTGGCATTTGCATCTACAATATTGCGTTGACGGAGCACAATAGGGCAAAACAACTAGAGGTTGATCTAAGCACCCTGTTCTCAGCGGTGTAAAAGGAAAAGTCCGAGTTGACTGAAGACCTTTTGTGGGTCATGCATAAGGGTATACCTCGAAAGGTTTCAAACTTGCTATGTGTCATAGTTGAGAAAGGCCTTTCGTTAGGACCTCAAGAGTCTCTAGACAAACTCATGTCGAAAAAGGTCACCAAAGCTATTAAAAAGTTACGGAAGACCAGATTGGGGTGCATAAATGAGATAACCGGCGCTACGGGACTGTCGGCTGCCTTACTCCGTTATGGTCTCCGTCATCGTGGCGATAGCTCTCGCCAGGGGTCGAGCAGTTGACATGGATTTTCGGGTAGTAACAGATGATGATATCTCAGATTCTTTTAATCATACGGAGCCACTTTTGACCTTATATGATACGAGGATAGACGGATAAGTAGGTTGTGTAATATCATGTGCGCTAGTCTTTATGGTTTTATGTATAATATATTTCAAAGATGGTCATTTGTGGGGATGTTTATGAACCATCTTTCTTGTATGTATCAACGTTTATTTAATCCATTCTTACTGACTTCTTTTTGGCAACTTGTAGTGAGTAGTATACTAATATGTTTATGTATGTGTTCATACAATGAGTTATAGTATTATTATATGTGTGATGACAACAATTTGTATTTTTTGTACTCACACGTTTTCTTTGCTTTTGTATTTTGTTTGTCATAATAAATTTGTTTCCATTTATTTGCTCATGACATGTTTATAGCTTCTCCCTTATATAGAGCTTTCATTTCAAATGATTATTGTTTACTCGATTTTTTTTGTTGAGTATTAAGATTGGGTCCTGTGAGTCGTATCCTTTTAATGGCATGAAAGTATCCGGATTTGTAACGTTTTTTTTCTTTTAAGCTTGTATCCCTTTTTATGGCGGGATGATAGTTTGGTTAATAACATACGACCTGATTTGCCTTGTGTATACATATACATGTTCTTTGATTTGCCTTGTGTATACATATACATGTTCTTTGTGAGCATATTTTGCAAGTTACTTTCTTGTGGGTACGTATGTAAAAAGACTAAAGTTGAACTCGGCTTTCGAATTAAGCTATTTATGATAGCAACATATTTCCACACTTTTTATTTAAAGGTGGGAAACATGTGAATATTTTTGTACATGGCAATTTCATAGCACGAGATGTTCGTTAGAACTTGCGCAGATGACTAGCGTGCCATGTTCTCGGTATTAATGTCCCATGCAGGTCTTTGAGCACATATGTTACTAGGCGTTTGGCCTTAATAATTTGATATGGGCCTTCTTAATTCGGGTCGAGCTTCTTCTGTCCTTCTTGTCGGCTCGGCTCATTTTTTTGGAGTACAAAATCTCCAACTTTAAGGTTTGTATGGTGGACCCTAGTTGTAATATTGCTCCGTTTTGGAGCTTGTACCTAGCTTCACGTAGTCCAACAAGCTCCCTTTTTTTCTAACAGTTCCAGATTAAGTTGGAGGTCCGTGTCGTTTCTGTGCTCATCGTACGACTTGATGCAATAGGTAGGGATTTCAATTTCATGGGGCAAGACGGTCTCTGAACCATATACTAGACTGAATGGAGTGCAGTGAGTCCCGTCTTGGCCTTTGTACGATGAGCCCATAATACATTAGGAAATTCCTCCACCCATTGGCCTTTTGCTTTCCCTAATCGTGTTTTTAGGCCTTGGAGTAAGATTCGGTTTGTCACTTCTGTCTGGCCGTTTGCCTGGGGGTGTGCTACTGAGGTGAATTGCTGCTTGATATTGAGCTCATTGAACCAATCGCGAAATGGGTTGTCTGCAAACGGCTTTCCGTTGTCACTGATAATCACCCCTAGGATCCCGAATCTGCACACGATGTTGCTCCAAACGAATTTAGAATGGTCTTTCCGGTGATGGTACCTAGTGGTGCGGCTTCCATATATTTCGTGAAATAATCAATCGCTACGACCATAAATTTTCTCGTCTCGAGGCTTCTGGAAAAGGCCCCACTAAGTCGATACGCCACTGGTAAAACGACCATGGGCTGGAGATGCTTGTCAAATCAAATTGCGGCTGCCGTGTGATGGGAGTGTATTCCTGGCAGTTTCCGCATGTGTTTGTGAGCATATAATCTCGTTCATTGCTCCATTCGAAGACACAGAAACATGAAGGACCAAAGTTGCTCGTTATAAAGATAATAACCGAATAGCGGTTAAGTTAGTTATGTAGTTAAGTTTGTTAGTTAGTTAAATGGCAGTTATGGCGGTTGACAAAACGAATAGGTGTGTCGTTTGGGTCAGAATCATTCGAACAAACACACCCTATGTTGAACAGACGCGATGGTTCAATAGCAACCATTCACAACCTATATATACTTGAACATATGTAACAGAAATTTAGTTAGACGATTTAATAAAGTTATCTAGTTTTTACTTTGCAATTTCATATCGACTCTTACTCGTATTTGGGACCAACATTTGGCATCAAGAGCCTCACGCTCGCTGCAACAAAAAAACAGTCATTCATTTCTAGAAATCTATTCTAGCGAGACCAAAAGAAACCAAAACAAAACACAACGCTGGAACCTTGTTTCAAGAGAAGAAAAGACCACAACATACAAACAAAAAAACGTTGCCTGGATAACTTAGACGCAAGGAAAGTAGTGCACGACCGTACTTGTGTAGAAATTGCAAACGAGACGTCACCAAACGTAGTGGTGACTTGTTGAATTGTGTTGGTCTGACTGCTGTACGCAACAAGAACAAAGAAAACAGAAAACATTTGTTGTCTTCAACACTTGTTGGTAACAAATATCTCACCACAAAATCTGGAAACCCATTTGTTGCTATCTAAAGCAACAAAGTTGGAAGAAAGAAGGACGTTGCTTGGTTTTAGAAAAGGTATACCGAATAAAGAAAACAATCAAGGATTGTTTTTGAAAGACGCTCGATATACTAGGGACAACGACAGGAACAAACTGATCATTTTTTCGCAAGGAGTACCGTCGAGTATTTCTGTAGGTTGTTGTGAAGATACGGTGTGGAACAAAGAAGGAGTATTGTGGAACGCAGACAAGCAACGAGGGCAACAAAGTTCTAAACATATCGCTAACCTTGTTGAAGAAAAGCAAGCAACTCGCTTGTTTTTGAAACAAAATTCCGAGGGGTATTTTTGTAGAACTTGAGAGTTCACGTAGATTTGGAAACAAAAAAACAACGAGAACAAAAAACTTGTTGTTTACCGAGAACTTGCGAGTTCTTTGGAAATTAACCCGAGACAAACAAAGTTGTCTAGGGCACAAACTGTTTCAAATCAACACCAAAAGAAGAAGAACAACATGGTACGAAGTGTGGTCATTGAAGAGAACAATTCGACAACATTAAAAAAGGTATACCAAATTGTTTTTGGAAGCAAGAACGAGGGAAAGGAAAAGGCAATAGTTGGTATATTCGAGTACCGACAAGAAGGGAATACGCGTGTGACTAACACACAAGGTCAAAAAAAATCTCAAACTTTTGGATTTCATTTCATATTTATAGTTTTAGTTTGTACTATTAGAAATCCATAGAACTTATTAGGATTTCCCGGATAACTATTTCTGTTCCCGTAGTATTAAGTGATACCACACTAGTAAGAATTCTCACACGAATAGAAGGTGAAGATTATAAACACTTCCAAGATGCCTAGTGACGATACGAATAACACTAACACTGTAGTGAAACCCGTAACACCTATTGCACAATATGAATGCCCTAAACTTAAAACCACAAACTACACGGTTTGGGCAATACAAATTAAGGTTATATTAAAAGCACACGGTTTATGGGAAACTATAGAGCCTAAGGAAAACACGCAAGTAGATGATAAGAAGGATAAGGCAACACTTGCCCTCCTATATCAAGCGTTGACCGAAGATGTAATTTTACAAGTAGCAAGTTGCAAAACGGCAAAAGAATTGTGGGAATCATTGAAAAAGAGACACGTTGGAGAAGAAAGGGTGCAACAAGCACGGTTACAATCATTAATAATTGGATTTCAGACTCTTCAGATGAAGGAGGATGAAACGGTGGATGCATTTACAACCAAATTAAATGGCTATGCCACGAAGGCAACTGAATTAGGAAAGACTTTGGATGAATAACTTTTAGTACGAAAACTATTAGATTCCACACCATATAGGTTCATTCAAATAGTAGCATCCATAGAACAGACAAACGATCTTGATAACATTATGTTAGATGAGATCGCTGGAAGACATAAGGCATTCGAGGAAAGAATAAAACTCTGAAAGGGAGGACAAGTAGAAAGCCAGGATAACTTATTGTTCGCACAAGGCGAACACTCTAAGAAAGGAAAACGTTTTTATAAACGCGGTGGTAGATCAAACTACTCACGAGGAAACTGGCAGAATAAGGGAAATAGAAACAACTCGAATGGAGGAAACTCATCCCACAAAGATAAATCGAATAATGCTAAACAAGGGTGGGATAAGAGTAAGATTACATGTTACAATTGTGGAAAACTAGGTCATATAATGAATGAGTGTAGAAAACCATCAAAAAATCAGGAACAATCATACCTTATCTTAGAAGACGATGAACCATCACTATTAATGGCTACATTTGACACTGAAGAAGTTTTGTTGAACGAAGGTCAAATACAACCCCAAAAATATGCTACAACAGACGCTAGCATATGGTACTTAGATACTGGTGCAAGTAACCATATGACCGGAACCAAGAGTCATTTTAAAGACATTAACGAAAGCATCACTGGACGCGTTCGTTTTGGATATGGATCGTATGTAGAGATAAAGGGTAGAGGTTCAATATTGTTAGGATGTAGGAACCAACAACAAAAGATAGTTTCGGACGTTTACTACATTCCAAACCTCAAAAGCAACATACTTAGTCTAGGATAACTTACTGAAATAGGTTGTAAGATCATCATGGATGAAAATAAACTGACTTTGTATGATAAGAATAAGACTTTGTTGATGAAAGTAGAAAGATCTAAGAATCGACTTTACAGTATCAAACTACACATTGAAGCACCTATATGTCTCTTAGCAAACGTAGATAACCAAGCATGGTTATGGCATGCTAGATTGGGTCATCTGAACTTTGACGCATTAGACAAGATGACAAGAAAAGGTCTAGTAGAAGGAATACTAAGGATAAAACATGTAGGACAAACATGTGATGCATGCTTATTAGGAAAACACATTAGAACACCATTTCCAAACAAAGCTAAATTCAGATCTAAGAACCCGTTGGACTTGGTATATGGAGATCTTTGTGGTCCCATAAGCCCAGCCACACATTCTGGAAAGAAGCTCATCTTCTTGTTAGTAGATGACTGTACACGTTTCATGTGGGCCTACTTTCTCACATCAAAAGATCATACATTTAACACATTCAAGGAATTTAGGCAGAAGGTTGAAATGGAGTTGAAAATAAAGGTAAAGATGCTAAGAACAGATAGAGGCAGTGAATTTACGTCTAATGAATTCACCAAATACTGTAAAGAGAATGGTATAGCAAGACAGTTGACAGCACCATACTCACCATAACAAATGGTGTAGTGGAAAGAAAGAATATGATAGTTTTATCAACAACTAGGAGTATGATGAAAGCAATGAAGTTTCCCTTAACTTTTTGGGCGGAAGCAGTCAGACACGCCATTTACATACTCAACAGGGTACCTACGAAGGCCCTGGAAGATAAAACACCATATGAAGCTCTCTACAACAGAAAACCAAATCTGGAATACCTAAGAATATTCGGATGCATAGCTTATGCTAAGATAACGATACCTCACTTGTAGAAGTTAGATGATAGAAGCATACCGATAATTTACTTAGGAGTAGAGGAAGGATCAAAAGCATGTAGGCTATATGATCCAATAGGAAAGAAGAAACATGTTAGTAGGGACGTAAAATTTATGGAAACAAAATCGTGGGATTGGGATAAAAGTGGAGAGGATACAAGTACACAAGACACATTTTGGGCTAGTTTTGTGGTAGACGAAGTTGACAATGAGAATCCTACACCCGTCAACGTACAAAACAATGACAATCTGTATCAAATACCAGATCCAACATCAGATCCAGACTCACCAATCACACCACCAACATATAATTATGCCCCTAACTCAGAAGATGAAGAAGAAGCTACTTTTAGTTCATTAGGTAGCTCAGATCAAAGATATGATCATAGCTGATGCGCGTGATGTGTCGTTGCGGTTTAACAGTTTAATGCCTACTCAAGTTTTACATTTATATTTAGCCGACTTATCAATAACACACACACTTAACAAGCAGTGTACCCAGTCAGTTTGCATATAATGGTAAGCAGAGTGTCGATCACTAAGAGTGGAACATATTATCTAATTATCGTAATTAGTATTTTAATATCTAAGTTAGCTTTACAGTCTAATCTAATGATAGAGGGTTCAGCCTGAGAGCCTGCCACATTTTGGTTATCTAATTAAACAGTAAATACTAATGAGAACAAATCAGCGAATAGCATACTCATCCAATAACATCGGAGTAAGTAGGCGAGGAAGGAGTATGGCGGCTCAGCAGTGCTCAGCTAGACACAGAGGTAATCAATGCACTAATATAAGGAACCCAAAGACATCAAACATATAAACTTTAATCGATGGGAAAGCAATTTTAAGGCGGGCATTTGATTATTGCGTACTCACAAACTACCGGCCATCAATCCTGATGGATTCAAAGCTTACTATTACAATAAAACAAAACTACTTAATGAATTAAATACATGCAGGACCTTCTTACAGCTCTAAGATCTTCGTTTGGGGTGTGTCTTGTGTTGCTTGTTCGTCTGAATTCGTCTCCTTAGGGTTATGGTGCACCCAAAATTCGTCTAGGTCTTAGGGTATTTATAGTTTCTGTCTTAGGGTACGATGCGGCGCATGTAATGATGAGATGCGGCGTATTGACTTAACTTTGCGTGGGGTCCAAGCTTATTATATTCTGGAATATTCGTACACCGCCTTTAGATGCGGCGTAACTTGAATCTTTATGCGGCGCATGTCCTTCAGTTGTCTTGGATTGTTTCTGGTGAAGTCTTGATAATGATACGCCGTATGTCAATTGTGTAATGGAGCGTATCTGGAGTAGAACGAGCTTGATCTTCTTCTTTGACCAGAGTTTTATATGCAGCACATGGTAGAATTCCATGCGGCGCATTCTTCAAAGTCAGGCAATGGTCTTCGAATTCATCTAAGTATGATATTGCGGCGTATCTGTTGAGTGAGATACGGTGCGTCTTCTGTGTTTCAGTAGACTTTTGACATCTTGCTCATTTTGCTCCGTAATTAGTTCAAAATCGCCAAGTTTCACCTTTTACCTGTTTTTACCTGAGAATCACTAAAGTAAACATTAAAGCACTGATTCTCATACATAATAAAGTAAAACAAGTTAAATAAATAGGATAAATGATGCTAATAAAATGTACTTATTTGAGTTCATCAATAGCCAAGTACGAGGTTTAAAAGGTTTAGCAGAAATCTATGAAACTGCACAACAAGTAGAAGCACCAAGTTTATTCTTCACAGAAGAAGAACCTCGTAATTACAAGGAAGCATCAAAAGATAAGAAGTGGATTGAGGCCATGGAGATTGAATTAGATTCAATCAACAAGAATAACACATGGACTCTTACCACATTGCCAACAAATCAAAAGGCAATCGGACTCAAATGAGTTTATAAAACCAAGAGAGATGCTAAAGGAAAGATCATTAATTATAAGGCAAGATTAGTAGCAAAAGGCTACGTACAAGAACAAGGAATAGACTTCGATGAAGTATTTGCACCAGTTGCTAGGATAGAGACAGTTCGTCTGATATTAGCACTAGCAGCATATCATGGTTGGCAAGTACATCGCTTAGATGTAAAATCAGCATTCCTACATGGAGAATTGAAGGAAGAAGTCTATGTTACACAACCTGAAGGTTTCATTCAACAAGGAACCTCAGGAAAAGTCTACAAGCTATCCAAAGCTCTGTATGGCTTAAGACAAGCACCGAGAGCTTGGAACGTGAAGCTTGATCAAACCTTGAAGTCATTAGACTTTAAGAAATGTAATCTCGAACAAGCAGTCTACACAAAGAGAAGCAAGACTTCTACACTTATAGTTGGAGTATATGTAGATGATTTGATAATCACCGACACTCCAAATAAAGAAATCGACTTGTTCAATTCCCAGATGAAAGATAAATTCGAAATGAGCGATGACTCTCCTCAAATAGTCAACTAAGTCAACCAAGGGTTCCTGGTCAACTAAGTCAAGCTATGAGAGAGAAAGTGATCAATTTATGATCTGGTGTAAGCACAGTGTATTCCCGGTTCGTTATGTCCCAGCGAGATTGAAATGGTATTTTGAAAACGTTTTGGGAATGAGTGATTAGGAATAGTAACCTGAAATACAAGAACACAAGAATCTTTTTGGGCTAGTTTTGTGGTAGATGGAGTTGACAATGAAATTCCTATACAAGTCAACTTAGAAAACAATGAGAACCCGTATCCAATACCGGATCCATTACCAAATCCGACATCAGAACCAGATTCACCAATCACACCACCGACATACAATTACGAACCTAACTCGGAAGATGAAATAGAAGCTACTACCATCAGTTCATCAGGAAACTCACGACATAGATATGATCATAGTCCAGTACGAGGTCTAAAAGATTTAGCAGAAATTTATGCAACTGCACAACCAGTAGAAGCACCTAGCTTATTCTTCACCGAAGAAGAACCTCGTAACTACAAGGAAGCATCAATGGATAAGAAATGGATTGAGGCCATGGAGATTGAATTAGATTCAATCAAAAAGAACAACACATGGACCTTAACAACATTGCCTCCAAATCAGAAGGCAATAGGACTCAAATGTGTTTACAAAACCAAGAGAGATGCACAAGGAAAGATCATTAAGTATAAAGCAAGATTAGTAGCAAAAGGTTATGTACAAGAACAAGGAATAGACTTTGATGAGGTATTTGCACCAGTTGCTAGGATAGAAACAGTTCGATTAATATTAGCACTAGCAGCATACCGACAAGAAGGGAATACGCGTGTGACTAACACACAAGGTCAAAAAAATCTCAAACTTTTGGATTTCATTTCATATTTATAGTTTTAGTTTGTACTATTAGAAATCCATAGAACTTATTAGGATTTCCCGGATAACTATTTCTGTTCCCGTAGTATTAAGTGATACCACACTAGTAAGAATTCTCACACGAATAGAAGGTGAAGATTATAAACACTTCCAAGATGCCTAGTGACGATACGAATAACACTAACACTGTAGTGAAACCCGTAACACCTATTGCACAATATAAATGCCCTAAACTTAAAACCACAAACTACACGGTTTGGGCAATACAAATTAAGGTTATATTAAAAGCACACGGTTTATGGGAAACTATAGAGCCTAAGGAAAACACGCAAGTAGATGATAAGAAGGATAAGGCAACACTTGCCCTCCTATATCAAGCGTTGACCGAAGATGTAATTTTACAAGTAGCAAGTTGCCAAACGGCAAAAGAATTGTGGGAATCATTGAAAAAGAGACACGTTTGAGAAGAAAGGGTGCAACAAGCACGGTTACAATTATTAATAATTGGATTTCAGACTCTTCAGATGAAGGAGGATGAAACGGTGGATGCATTTACAACCAAATTAAATGGCTATGCCACGAAGGCAACTGAATTAGGAAAGACTTTGGATGAATCACTTTTAGTACGAAAACTATTAGATTCCACACCATATAGGTTCATTCAAATAGTAGCATCCATAGAACAGACAAACGATCTTGATAACATTATGTTAGATGAGATCGCTGGAAGACATAAGGCATTCGAGGAAAGAATAAAACTCTGAAAGGGAGGACAAGTAGAAAGCTAGGATAACTTATTGTTCACACAAGGCGAACACTCTAAGAAAGGAAAACGTTTTTATAAACGCGGTGGTAGATCAAACTACTCACGAGGAAACTGGTAGAATAAGGGAAATAGAAACAACTCGAATGGAGGAAACTCATCCCACAAAGATAAATCGAATAATGCTAAACAAGGGTGGGATAAGAGTAAGATTACATGTTACAATTGTGGAAAACTAGGTCATATAAAGAATGAGTGTACAGCTTATGCTAAGATAACGATACCTCACTTGAAGAAGTTAGATGATAGAAGCATACCGATAATTTACTTAGGAGTAGAGGAAGGATCAAAAGCATGTAGGCTATATGATCCAATAGGAAAGAAGAAACATGTTAGTAGGGACGTAAAATTTATGGAAACAAAACCGTGGGATTGGGATAAAAGTGGAGAGGATACAAGTACACAAGACACATTTTGGGCTAGTTTTGTGGTAGACGAAGTTGACAATGAGAATCCTACACCCGTCAACGTAGAAAACAATGACAATCTGTATCAAATACCAGATCCAACATCAGATCCAGACTCACCAATCACACCACCAACATACAATTATGCCCCTAACTCAGAAGATGAAGAAGAAGCTACTTTTAGTTCATTAGGTAGCTCAGATCAAAGATATGATCATAGCTGATGCGCGTGATGTGTCGTTGCGGTTTAACAGTTTAATGCCTACTCAAGTTTTACATTTATATTTAGCCGACTTATCAATAACACACACACTTAACAAGCAGTGTACCCAGTCAGTTTGCATATAATGGTAAGCAGAGTGTCGATCACTAAGAGTGGAACATATTATCTAATTATCGTAATCAGTATTTTAATATCTAAGTTAGCTTTACAGTCTAATCTAATGATAGAGGGTTCAGCCTGAGAGCCTGCCATAGTTTGGTTATCTAATTAAACAGTAAATACTAATGAGAACAAATCAGCGAATAGCATACATGTACACAGATAGATAGTAGAGACAATAAGAAGACCTATCCATATAATTAAGATAGCTTGTCACTTGTTTTATTGCTAGTTTTATATGAAGTGTATAAATTAATCCGTACTCATTGGCTATTATATCAGCGAGTAAACCCTTAATGATTACTTATGAATATCCTACTCATCCAATGACATCGGAGTAAGTAGGCGAGGAAGGAGTATGGCGGCTCAGCAGTGCTCAGCTAGACACAGAGGTAATCAATGCATTAATATAAGGAAACCAAAGACATCAAACATATAAACTTTAATCGATGGGAAAGCAATTTTAAGGCGGGCATTTGATTATTGCGTACTCACAAACTACCGGCCATCAATCCTGATGGATTCAAAGCTTACTATTACAATAAAACAAAACTACTTAATGAATTAAATACATGCAGGACCTTCTTACAGCTCTAAGATCTTCGTTTGGGATGTGTCTTGTGTTGCTTGTTCGTCTGAATTTGTCTCCTTAGGGTTAAGGTGCACACAAAATTCGTCTAGTTCTTGGGGTATCTATAGTTTCTGTCTTAGGTTACGATGCGGCGCATGTAATGATGAGCATGCGGCGCATTGACTTAACTTCGCGTGGGGTCCAAGCTTATTATATTCTGGAATATTTGTACACCGCCTTTAGATGCGGCGTAACTTGAATCTTTATGCGGCGCATGTCCTTCAGTTGTCTTGGATTGTTTCTGGTGAAGTCTTGATAGTGATACGCCGTATGTCAATTGTGTAATGCGGCGTATCTGGAGTAGAATGAGCTTGATCTTCTTCTTTGACCAGAGTTTTATATGCGGCGCATGGTAGAATTCCATGCGGCGCATTCTTGATGAGACGAAAAGTGTACCCGTTTTAGGGGGTCATTTAAGCCCTAATTCGAGTAAATGTGACCAAATAATGCCCTAAATCGTTCCTTTTGTCATTTTAGGTATTTTGAGAAGAATTCTGGAAAACATGCATATTTGGACGTTTTTGGAGTATAAAAGTGAAGAATACGACAAAGTCTCAAAAGAACCTGGATTTCCTACCTGACAGCGTCAGAGTCACAAGGTGACGCCGTCAACCAACATTGACAAAGGAGTAAAATCAGATTACACTAGACGCCCTATGAAGAAAACAAGATGTTTACACCTGACGGCGTCAGGTGTTAAATGGAGTATGCCGTCAGGTGTAATGCTAAAGAGTGACGGCCCAGAGTGCATTAAAGGGTGACGGCGTCAGTAGTAGATCTAGGCCATCCGAGAACCCTAGTGGCGGCGAGCTGACGGCGTCAGACCCTATAACCTGACGCCGTCAGAATGTATTTTCTATATATACTTTTCTATTTTTCCTTCATTAGTGTGGAACTTTTGGTGCAACTTAGGGCAAAACCCTAAAGACGATTTTAGCTGTAATTTTAAGGGTTTTCCACCCTTGAAACCTTCATGTTCAATTAAAGATAAGTCCTCACTTAAATTAATCAATATGTCTATGTGTTGGTTAATCATATCTTATGCTTGTCTTTCAATTAACATGCTAGGCTAGATTCTTCTTGTGTTTACTTAGATCTAATGAAACCTAACTATAAATTATTGGTTGATTGGTATGTTATTACTTGTTTGGGTGAATGTTTCATCAATGTTAGGCTTAAGAAAACTGGCGATACTCCTATATGGTAATACGCTTGAACGTGTTAAGAAACATGTAACAAAGGCATACTAGGTTATTAAGGTAGTATTTAACGCATGAGCCACTGTTTACAATCCCTATGATTATGTGTACGCATGGTTGTAGGAGGATATAAGAGCTCATAGAATTGGGGAGATATGTATGCCACTCCATGAATTGTTAAGGAATACACCCGTCATCCACGCAATTAATACACACACCAATTAGCTGGTAAAAGATAGTTAGGGAGTAAGGAAGTCTAAGTAAACACATTTGTCTCCATATAAGTTTTCACAATCACATAGTTTTAGTTATTTTATTTTATTTGCAATTGTAGTTTTTGGGTTAGTTGACTAGCAACTAATTCCGCCCACTCCTTCAAAACCGAGATTTTACTTGCTTTCTAAAAAAATATAAAAATACAAAAATAATCTTCCTTCACCCTTAAACCTTTTAGAGTAGTTTTTCTAACCTAACGAACACCCTTAAACCTTTTAGAGTAGTTTTTCTAACCTAACGAACACTATTCCCTGTGAGAGAACGATCAATCCCCCTTACTTACCACTACACTATACTACACCGACCAGGTACACTGCCTGGTGGGATTGCAAGCTTCTCGAGATCCCTCGAGAGGTAAAGCCTGTTGCGTGGTCGCAATCCCACGTCATCAATTCTTCAAAGTCAAGCAATGGTCTTCGAATTCATCTAATTATGATATTGCGGCGTATCTGTTGAGTGAGACACGGCGCATCTTCTGGGTTTCAGTAGACTTTTGACATCTTGCTCATTTTGCTCCGTAATTCGTCCAAAATCGCCAAGTTTCACCTTTTACCTGTTTTTACCTGAGAATCACTAAAGTAAACATTAAAGCACCGATTCTCATACATAATAAAGTAAAACAAGTTAAATAAATAGGATAAATGATGCTAATAAAATGTACTTATTTGAGTTCATCAAATATCCCCCCACTTGCACTTTACTTGTCCCCAAGTAAACCTTAAATTTAATCTTATGAAAATGTATCCTAAAAAGTATTAGGATTTGTTTTTAATGGTTAAGCATGTATTCGTTTTATCATAATCACACAACTAACCACTTAAAGAAGTAGAAACAAAATAATTTTTTCAATATAAAACAATTCTAAATCGTTTAGTTGCTAGTTGTGACGAATATTCTATCATAAGCTTGACAAGTATACGCATCTCCCCCACTAAAGCCAAGGAGTAACAAGTCTAAAGCGGTAAAATAGGTTAGTAGGTTAAGGGTTGATCATTCTTTTTAATCTCTATCGATCTCATATTCCAGAAAAGGCGACAAAATGATGAATAAATGATCGAATCCACGACCACGATACTCGCAATTGCTCAATTCTTTAACTCGAATAAGCTAAAGATCAGACCAAGTAATCTTCACCAATAATATTATATCCAAAAGGGCGACAAAATCAAAAATACATAGCCAAATCCACGACTACGATACTTAAGATTGCTCAAATCCCTAATCTCAATAAATCAAAGGTTAGGATGAAGAACGATATAGGGTTTGGATAATATTTGGTATGTAAATTGGTGTAAAATAAAAATAAACAAAACGGATAGATTAAAATCCTAAGTGTGGTTAATCACTTTCCCAACCATCCCATGAATAAGACTCACATCATTGAATTACTCACGCTTTTGACTCATGTAACTCACGCTTTAGGTAGACACGAATTATACTCAATAAAAATCTTAAATAAAGAATAACCTCAGTTGGCGTTCCCGTAACGGCCAACTCCCTTTCAACCATAAATATAATATACAACAACAAATAGTGGTGATATATCCACTTTTACAAAACTTTACATAAGTTGGTTAAAAACAAACTTCCAACTTTTTCTTCTTTCTTTTTCTTTTCTATTTTTTTTTTATTTTTTTTTTTTTAAAATTTTACAACTTTTCTATACTTTTCATAACTTTCAGAAAGTACATGTAATAGTGAAAGTAGTAAACACACGAAAAATAAATTAAAAATATACAATATGTACTTTCACTCCAATTGCATTGTGCAATTTCCCGACCTAATCATAAGATAATGAATAACGCACGCGAACACAGGTAATGTAAGGAAACACACTTTGCCTAAAGTAACTAACCACGGATTTCAATCTACAGGGTAGGCTAAGGTGTAAGGGTGAAACGAAATATTTTAACAAAGGTGTAAGAAACGAAAGGAATGGCTCTGAGGGTTTTTCTAGGGGTATCTTACTCTAAAAATGAGAGTAACAAAAGGGTTTATAC
>LBNU01010085.1:39175-54140 GCA_014162995.1 Artemisia annua
TGTAATAGTGAAAGTAGTAAACACACGAAAAATAAATTAAAAATATACAATATGTACTTTCACTCCAATTGCATTGTGCAATTTCCCGACCTAATCATAAGATAATGAATAACGCACGCGAACACAGGTAATGTAAGGAAACACACTTTGCCTAAAGTAACTAACCACGGATTTCAATCTACAGGGTAGGCTAAGGTGTAAGGGTGAAACGAAATATTTTAACAAAGGTGTAAGAAACGAAAGGAATGGCTCTGAGGGTTTTTCTAGGGGTATCTTACTCTAAAAATGAGAGTAACAAAAGGGTTTATACAGGGGTTAACTAACCGATGTAGCTAGTTAATATCCCAAAACATATAAAGGCTTTTTGGGTGTAATCCTAGAATTTTACCAATTTAGACAAGTCACTCCAATTATATCGATAATACTCATTATGGTGGTCTCGAATAGTGTACAAGCCAAGTTCTAAAGTTTACAAGTCACCAGCACACTAAAGTTTTTGATTTTAGCCAAAAATAATGTTATGTGTGCGGCTATGTAATTTAGACTTAAACAAAAACATGCTATTTTTTTTTTAAATTATGATATATTAAGCACATTTTAAGCATATTTTGAAAAAGTTTGGACAAGTGTTCTAATTCTCCATCCCCCCCACTTAAGTTAAACAACGTCCTCGTTGTTTGTTTTAAAGGATTAAAAACTGGAAAATAAAAGAATTAGAACAGAAAAACTTCCCTGATACTTGCTCGGAATGATCCTCCATTATGCGTTTGCGAGCAAAGATTAACTTTCTTGTGGATTAGAACGTTTATGCTTCATGAATGATGTATCCACAAAAAGTGCAGGAATCTATAATACTACCTAGACTTTTACACACCTGAGTTAAGAAGGTTCAACTTGCATAATACATTAGTAGTTAGTGAAAATAAAACCTAAAAAATAAAATTGAAAATCATTAGGTCAGTCGATACGCCGCATCCTATGGAAGAAGATGCGCCGTATCGAGCCTGGAATTAATACGAATCAGAATAAAAGATGCGTCGTATCCTTAAACAGGGATGCGCCGCATTAAATAGACTGACAGAATGTTTTGAAGAAAAATAAAAATGCAGAAAAATAATAAAATAAGATATGACCAGTGCAGATGATACGCTGCATTCCATAGTGGAGATGCGCCGCATCTTTTGCAGGTCTGACAGACTCGACACAAAATAGAAAACAGATAAAAATTTCCAGGTTGTCTCCCGGTCAGCACTTGTCTTTATTCCAGAGTCTTCAAATAAGACTCACGTTCAGCTCTTTAATCCAATACATCAGGTTCGAACTCCACCACCTTGTTCTCCGTTTCATCAATTTGGTTATCAAAGTACTTTTTCACTCTTTGCCCGTTTACCTTGAATAGATAACCATTTTTATTGCATATTTCAATAGTTCCATACGGATATACCTTTTTAACAACATAAGGACCCGTCCATCTTGATTTAAGTTTTCCCGGATACATCTTAAGTCGAGAATTGAAGAGCAACACTTTTTCTCCGATAATGAAATCCTTATCCCCACGTAGCCTTGAGTCATGCCATCTCTTAGTTTTTTCTTTGTAGATCTTGGTATTCTTGTACGCTTCGTCCCTTAGCTCGTAGAGTTCGTTGAGTTGCATTAAACGATTTTTGGTCGCGGATTCCATATCCATGTTACAATGTTTCAAAGCCCAATATGCTCCATTTTCAATTTCGACCGGTAGGTGATATGCTTTTCCATACACAAGACGGAATGGGGTACATCCCGTTGGCGTTTTGTAAGCGGTACGGAATGCCCATAAGGTGTCATTTAATTTTTCTGACCATCCCTTCGGATTGTACCCGGTTGTTTTTTCGAGAATGCGCTTAATGGCCCGGTTGGTAACTTCAGTTTGCCCATTAGACTGAGGATGGTATGCGGTGGAAACCCTGTGATATACTCCATATTTTTGCAAAGCTCTTCCTAGATGGTGATTACAAAAGTGCGTTCCCCTATCACTAATCAACGCTTTGGGAACTCCAAATCTAGCGAATAAATTTTGCAATAATCTCAGCACTACCTTGCTATCGTTTGTTGGTAGTGCTTGTGCTTCGACCCATTTTGACACATAATCAACGGCTACTAAAATATACATATTACCTTTAGATTCCGGAAACGGTCCCATGAAGTCTAATCCCCATATATCGAAAACTTCACATACCTGAATATAGTTTTGCGGCATCTCNACTCCATATTTTTGCAAAGCTCTTCCTAGATGGTGATTACAAAAGTGCGTTCCCCTATCACTAATCAACGCTTTGGGAACTCCAAATCTAGCGAATAAATTTTGCAATAATCTCAGCACTACCTTGCTATCGTTTGTTGGTAGTGCTTGTGCTTCGACCCATTTTGACACATAATCAACGGCTACTAAAATATACATATTACCTTTAGATTCCGGAAACGGTCCCATGAAGTCTAATCCCCATATATCGAAAACTTCACATACCTGAATATAGTTTTGCGGCATCTCGTTTCTTGATATAATATTTCCAGACCGTTGACATGCGTCACATCCTTTTATATAATCTCTAGTATCTTCGAGGATAGTGGTCCAATAAAATCCTGCATCAAGGATTTTCCTTTTTGTGACCAATGTACCATGATGTCCCTTTGTTGGCCCTGAATGGCATTGTGCCAATATTTTGGGGATATCGTCTCCGTCTACGCATCTCCGTATAATATTGTCAGGACATATTTTAAAAGCATAGGGTTCATCCCAAATATATTCACTAGCATAATTAATGAATCTTCTCTTCTCGTCAGATGTTAACCCTTTTGGAATTTCATTAGCAACAAGAAAGTTAACGTAATCAGCGTACCATGGGGTATTATCCTTACCCTTGATTCTTATCATCATAAGGTGTTCATCGGGAAAATCATCAGCTATTTCCCTTTCATTAAGCACTTCCATATCTGGGTTTTCTAATCTAGATAAGTGATCAGCGGCTAGATTTTCGGCTCCCTTTTTATCCTTAATTTCAATTTCAAATCCTTGGAGCAGTAAAACCCACCTAATCAACCTTGGCTTGGCATCCTGTTTATTAAACAAATACTTCAAAGCAGAATGGTCAGTGTACACCATAGTTTTTGATAATATAAGATATGACCGAAATTTATCGAATGCAAAAACTACTGCTAGAAGTTCCTTTTCAGTGGTGGTATAATGTTCTTGGGCATTATTTAGAGTTTTGCTAGCATAATAAATTGGCTTAAATTTCTTTTCAATCTTTTGCCCTAGTACAGCTCCAACAGCATAATCACTAGCATCACACATTAGTTCAAAAGGTAGATTCCAATCTGGCGATATTATAATAGGTGCAGTAGTTAAATTTTCTTTTAGTATATTAAATGCCTTTTTGCAATCTTCGGAAAAATCAAACTTTGCATCTTTTAGTAATAGTTGAGTCATAGGCCTAGATATCATTGAAAAATCCTTTATGAACCTACGATAAAATCCAGCATGCCCTAAGAAACTTCTAACACCTTTTACATTAGTAGGTAAGGTAATTTGGCAATTACATCGATTTTAGCTTTGTCAACTTCTATACCTTCTCCAGAAATTTTATGTCCTAACACAATTCCCTCTTTAACCATAAAGTGACATTTTTCCCAATAAAGAACAAGGTTAGTTTCTTCGCACCTAGCAAGCATTTTATCAAGTTTAAAGAGACAATCACTAAATGAGTTACCGAACACCGAGAAGTCATCCATGAAGACTTCCATAAAGTCTTCTACCATATCATGGAAGATAGCCGTCATGCATCTTTGGAAGGTTGCAGGAGCGTTACATAATCCAAACGGCATTATCCTATAGGCGAAGGTTCCATACGGGCAGGTGAAAGTTGTCTTTTCTTGATCCTCGGGAGCAATGGGTATTTGGAAGAAACCTGAAAAACCATCTAAAAAGCAATAATAATCATACCCTGATAGCCTTTCTAACATTTGATCAATAAATGGAAGAGGGAAGTGATCTTTTCATGTAGCATCATTGAGTTTGCGGTAATCGATGCAAACTCTCCAACCAGTAACAGTTCGAGATGGAATTAGCTCATTGTCGTCATTTAGTACTACCGTCATTCCCCCTTTCTTTGGCACAACGTGGATGGGACTGACCCATGAACTGCCAGAAATTGGGTAGATTAGCCCAGAGTCAAGTAATTTCACAATTTCATTTTTTACCACATCTTGGACTTTTGGATTCAAACGCCTTTGGGGTTGAACGATTGGTTTGAACTCATCTTCCATAAGGATCTTATGCGTACAGAATGACGGGCTAATTCCCTTGATATCGGACATTTTCCATGCTAATGCTCCTCTACGCTTGTATAGTACCTGCAAAAGGGATTCTTTTTCTTTTGGCGTTAAGTTAGATGCAATAATAACGGGTGAATTAGCGTTCCGATTTAAATAAGCATATTCTAAGGTAGAAGGAAGATCCTTAAGCACAGGTTTTAAATCATCAATCTCATTAGCACTAGCGGAATAAACTTGCTCCTTTATTATGTTGTTGCTGTTATCAGGGAGATGCAGCGTATCAGAATTACTGATGCGCCGTATTGAGTTACAGACAGCAGAATCAACAACGAAATCATTAATAAGAGGATTTTCATCAACTTGATCTTCTATGGCAATGGTATCTTCTAAATTTTTAAGCAAAAAAGAATCAAGTAAATCATTTTTTAACAACTCTTGAGTAAATTACTAAATTGATTAATGGTGTCGTCAGAAGCATCGACATTATAGCATTCATCATCTTTAGAACTAGTTTTACTCATAGATTGTTCCATATTAAATTCGACCTCGTCTTTACCTATGGTAAGAGTTATCCTTTTATTAAAAACATCAATCATGGCCCTAGCAGTGGCTAAAAAGGGTCGTCCTAAAATTATAGGCGTCCTAGAATTTTCAGGCATATCCAGGATAACGAAGTCAATAGGTAATTCAAATTTATCAACTTTTATTAAAACGTTTTCAGCTATTCCTAATGGGTATTGTATCGACCTATCAGCCAGTTCTAAGCACATCCTAGTAGGTTTAGGTTCACCATAGCCTAATTTTTCATACATAGTAGATGGCATAAGACTTATACTAGCTCCTAGGTCTGCCAAAGCATTTTCAATATATAAATTTTTAATTTGACAAGGAATAGTGAAACTTCCTGGATCTTTTTCTTTAGATGGAAGTTTGTTGAGCAAGGCTGCTGAGCTTCTCTCCCCCATTGTTACGGTGCAGGCCTCTTCGAGTTTTAACTTGTTGGTGAGCAAGCTTTTCAGATATTTAGCGTATTTAGGCATTTGCACTAGGGCTTCCATAAATGGTATGCTGAGCTGCAGCCGCTTGAGATTTTCCAAGAACTTTCTTTGGTAAGCATCTTCTTTCTCCTTCCTCACCCTATATTGAAAAGGAAGCGTTGATCGTTTAGGCTCGACAGAAGGTTCTTTTCTAATTACGGGTTCCGGACTAGCATCCTTTGGTTGTTCTTGCTCAGGTGGTGTAGATCCAGAGGAAACGTTGTTTGAGTTGTTATCCTTGGGTGTTTCTCCGATTTGAAAGGTAGATTTTCTGCCTCTAGTAGTAATTCCTTTCAAGTCGTGCTGTACGAAAAGAACCCTGTTAAGTACCTTTGACAATTGGTGCACTTCAATTGCCAATCCATTGATCATGTTGTTTTGTTCTTTTAGTAGCAGCTCGTGACTAGCCTTGAATTCGTTAATAAAGTTTCTAGCTTCATGATGTTCTTTTTCATTCGCTTGAGCGATCGTTATAGCAAACTCTTCCATAGTAAGATTCTTTCTAGGTCTTCCGAACCAGTTGGGGAAAATATCAAACATTGTTCCTGAAAATAAAAAACAGGTAGATTTCAAAGTAAAAACTTCCTAGCATAAGGGTAGGTTATAATATGTTCCGTTCGGATATAAAAATAAAAATAACTGATGTCTGCAGACGATACGCCGTTGATGAGACGAAAAGTGTACCCGTTTTAGGGGGTCATTTAAGCCCTAATTCGAGTAAATGTGATCAAATAATGCCCTAAATCGTTCCTTTTGTCATTTTAGGTACTTTTGAGAAGAATTCTGGAAAACATGCATATTTGGACGATTTTGGAGCATAAAAGTGAAGAAAACGACAAAGTCTCAAAAGAAGCTGGATTTCCTACCTGACGGCGTCAGAGTCACAAGGTGACGCCGTCAGCCAACGTTGACAAAGGAGTAAAATTAGATTACACTAGATGCCCTATGAAGAAAACAAGATGTTTACACCTGACGGCATCAGGTGTTAATTGGAGTAGGCCGTCAGGTGTAATGCTAAAGAGTGACGGCCCAGAATGAATTAAAGGGTGACGGCGTCAGAAGTAGATCTAGGCCATCCGAGAACCCTAGTGGCGGCGAGCTGACGGCGTCAGACCCTATAACCTGACGCCGTCATAATGTATTTTCTATATATAATTTTCTATTTTTCCTTCATTAGGGTGGAACTTTTGGTGCAACTTTGGGCAAAACCCTAAAGACGATTTTAGCCGTAATTTTAAGGGTTTTTCACCCTTGAATCCTTCATGTTCAATTAAAGATAAGTCCTCACTTAAATTAATCAATATGTCTATGTGTTGGTTAATCATATCTTATGCTTGTCTTTCAATTAACATGCTAGGATAGATTTTTCTTGTGTTTGCTTAGATCTAATGAAACCTAACTATTAATTATTGGTTGATTGTTGTGTTATTACTTGTTTGGGTGAATGTTTCATCAATGTTAGGCTTAAGAAAACTGGCAATACTCCTATATGGTAATATGCTTGAACGTCTTAAGAAACATGTAACTAATGCGTACTAGGTTATTAAGGTAGTATTTAACGCATGAGCCACTGTTTACAATCCCTATGATTATGTGTACGCATGGTTGTAGGAGGAGATAACAGCTCATAGAATTGGGGAGATATGTACGCCACCCCATGAATTGTTAAGGAATACACCCGTCATCCACGCAATTAATACACACACAAATTAACCGGTAAAAGATAGTTAGGGAGTAAGGAAGTCTAGGTAAACACATTTGTCTCCATATAAGTTTTCACAACCACAATAGTTTTAGTTATTTTTATTTTAATTGCAATTGTAGTTTTTTGGGTTAGTTGACTAGCAACTAATTCCGCCCACTCCTTCAAAACCCGAGATTTTACTTGCTTTTATAAAAATATAAAAATACAAAAAGAATCTTCCTCCACCCTTAGACCTTTTAGAGTAGTTTTTCTAACCTAACGAACACTATTCCCTGTGAGAGAACGATCAATCCCCCATACTTACCACTACACTATACTACACCGATCAGGTACACTGCCTGGTGGGATTGCAAGCTTCTCGAGATCCCTCGAGAGGTAAAACATGTTGCGTGGTCACAATCCCACGCGCATCAAGTTTTTGGCGCCGTTGCCGGGGAATAGTTATTATTTAGGTAGAATTTTTATTTTATTAGGTCTACTCACTAGATTCCTTTCTAGTGAGATTTTTATTTTATTTTTCTAGGATTTTCTTTAGTCTATCTTATTTCTTTGTGTTTTTGTTCGTAATACTTCTTCATGAGTAATATTGATCGTTTGATCCCTGTTATTCGTGTTTTCCGTCGTAGGAATTTTCTGTTACCCGACCTGCCCTCTATTGTTGAAAACGAAAACCCACCAAACCTACCACCCGATCATAACTTTGACAACCATTCTGATATGGACGAATCTGACCACGACACCGACCACGAAAATGACCCCTTTTACTACTCGTCGGATTCCGATGAGGACCTAGGGAATGGGGAAGTAGTTGATGACCCTGAAGGGGAGGAAAGAGCCAACCCTCTAAATTATATTGACCCTAGAACAAAGATTGAGAAAGATAGTTTGTTTAACATGCAATTCCCTTGCAAAATTGGATTTAGAAGCTTTGATGCCTACCTTAACTCATCTTTGCCAATGAACATAATCTCGCGTGCTGAATACAATAAAATCATGATAAAGGAGTTAGAATATCAATGAGAGAATATAGTTGCTAGGGCTAAGACGTTGCATGTGTTTGTAGGGAGCTTTGCTTATCGAACAGACTTTATGGTGATGGAAGACCTAGGGGAGTTTATTGATAGTAGCTTAACCCAAGTTGTATTCGGGAAGCACTTCAAAAGGTTAACCAACTTAGATGAAAAACTAATGTAAGGGTTAATTACATTCTCAGATGGAGATGAGGACTTTGTTTATCAAATGCCCCGTGCACACCCTAGGTATAAAAACTTTTTTGTTGAGAAATGTAATAGGTTTCCCCCTTACGGTATATTGAGTGAGAACGATATTAGGAAGGGACTTAAATACCCCCATGAAAAGAATAAGAGATATTATCGCGGATGTTTAGAGCTTAATGATGATTATAAGAAGGAAGAGGCGACTATTAGGTGGCTCACGCTTGGACATGTGAGCATCAGTGACACCAGATGAGAGGGTGACTTTGAGTCTAGCTACAAGACTCGTTAATAAAGAAAAGTGCTTCTTGGGAGGCAACCCATGCTTTATGTGTTTTGTTTGTTTGTTTATTTGATTTTATTTGTTTCCGTATGTAAGTTATTTTTCATGTTATTGATTCATGCTTCAAACTAACTTGTGAAAATGCTTTATTTTGTTTTTAACTTCGTCTTAACTACATATAAAGGTATTTTGCAAAAGCTAAGTGTAAGGGAAATCTAAATCGGTTTATAAAGAACGAATGAACATGAATCATAACAATGTAAATTAACATACATATTAGTATTTGTTTGAGTCAAATGCTTGTATCGAGTCATAATGAATTTTTACAGGAATTCCAGGAAGTAAGGTCTAGTTTTTCCAGAATTTTTCTCGGAAACTTAACATGAGAATTCTGTCAGATCATTTCTGACGGCGTCAGGCATTACAACCTGACGGCGTCAGGCTATAATTTTCTACAAGTTTTGTCAATTCTTTAACTTATAATCTCCAGGAATTCTGCAAAAATATTCATTCCACAAGCATTATATCCTATTATAGATTATACCGCCGATTTTATGCGAGGTTGGCCTTTATCTTTTTTTTTCAGGTTAACAGGTTATTTTGGACAAGAAGATGAGTTCTATTTTGGAAGGGAAGCTTTGAGCGTTCATCTTTCTTGGAAGAAGATCTAACCATGTTACCTCACTATCCACATCAAACGAATCAGGGGAGTATTTGATTTCATTCTTTTATTTTATTTACTTTTACATCTTCTATTTGAACATTGGGGACAATGTTCGGTTTAAGTGTAAGGGAGTAAATGAAGGCACCGTAGAGAATACAATTGCGCTTGATTTTTGTTTGTTTGAGAGTAAATGATGCGTGGTTTTGTGACCTTACAACAGGTTTTACCTCTCAAGGGATCTCAAGAGGCTTACAACCCCACCAGGCAGTGTACCTGACCGATGTAGTAAAGGATAGTGGTAAGTACGGGGGATTGATCGTTCTCTCACAAGGAATAGTGTTCGTTAGGACAGAAAAACTTCTCTAATAGGTCTAAGGGTGAAGGAAGATTCTTTTTGTAATTTTATATTTTTTTGAAAGCAAGTTAAAATCTCGGTTTTGAAGGAGTGGGCGGAATTAGTTGCTAGTCAACTAACCCAAGATTACTACAATTGCAAATAAAATAAAATAACTAAACTATTTGGTTGTGAAAACTATATGGAGAAAAGTTGTGTTTACTTAGACTTCATTACTCCCTAACTATCTTTTACCGGTTAATTGATATGTATGTTACTTGTGTGGATGAAGGGTGTATTCCTAATAACTCATGGAGTGGCATACATATCTCTCCAATTCTATGAGCTCTTATCTCCTCCTATGCCATGCACGGCACAACCATAGGGATTGTAAACAGTGGCTCATGCGTTAAATACTACCTTAATAGCCTAGTATGCCTTGGCTACATGTTTCCCAAGACGTTCAAGCACGTTACCATAAAGGAGGTTGGCCAGTTTTCTTGAGCCTAACATTGATGGAACAATCATCCCAACAAACAACAACACATCAATTAACCAATAATTAATAGTTAGGTTTCATTAGATCTAAGCAAACACAAGAGAATTTAGCTACACATGTTAATTAAAAGACAAGCAAAAGAGATAATCAACCAACACATAGACATATTGATTGAATTAAAATGAAGACTTATCTTTAATTAAGCATGAGGGTTCCAAGGGTTGGAAACCCTAAAAAGTACAGAAAATTCGTCTAGGGTTTGGTGCCAAAAGTTCTCCACAAAGTTCCACACTTAATGAATGAAAAATAGAAAACTATATATAGATTTTACATTCTGACGGCGTCAGGTTATAGGGTCTGACGCCGTCAGCCCGCCGCTATTAGGTTTCTCGGATGGCCTAGATCCACTTCTGACGCCGTCCCTCTTTGTTTCCTTCTGGGCCGTCACTCTTTAAATTATAACCTGACGGCCTACACCATATAACACCTAACGGCGTCAGGTGTAAAATTCCCAAATCTTTCTGGCCCGTCATTTGATAATTGGTTTCCACTCTTTTGTCAAGGCTTGCTGACGGCGTCACCTTGTGACTCTGACGCCGTCAGGTTGTAATTTCTGCTTCTTTTGAGACATTGTCGTTTTCTTTACTTTTATGCTCCAAAAATGTCCAAATATGCATGTTTTCCAGAATTCCTCTCAAAAGTACCTAAAATGACAAAAGGAACGATTTAGGGCAATATTTGATCACATTTATACGAATTAGGGCTTAAATGACCCCCTAAAAGCGTAACACTTTTCGTCTCATTAGTAAATTTGTAATAAAACAGAGAGAAATATTTGTTAGGGCAATTTTAGCGCCAATTTAAATTTTTTTACAACATTTAGAAGTGAAACTTGGATAGGAAATTGTATGACTAGCACAAAACCATACCACTAAAAAAATTTTCCACCCCAAATATGTGAGGTTCACCCCTAGAATTGGTAGTAAAATCATCTATCGTTGATGCTATGATGTGAGTACCGGTAGCACTTAGATTCTAGAACTTGCGTTAGGACCATCTCAAATCCACAAGTGAGACTACATTCGTGTAGTTAAGATCTACTACATGATAAGAGGCATTAGGATTAACCCTTTGTTTTACACCCGTGTTTTTCTTATAATTACATTGGCTACATTGGTCAAGTAATTCTCCGACACCCTTTGTGTTGTACCCATTTTTGGTACACGATACCCCTAGTNTGAGACTACATTCGTGTAGTTAAGATCTACTACATGATAAGAGGCATTAGGATTAACCCTTTGTTTTACACCCGTGTTTTTCTTATAATTACATTGGCTACATTGGTCAAGTAATTCTCCGACACCCTTTGTGTTGTACCCATTTTTGGTACACGATACCCCTAGTACACCCCTCAGAGCCTATCTTTTCGTTTCGACCTTTGAGCATCTTACTCAAAGTGAGAATTTGTTATACCCCACTTAAATGTACACCCAAATCTCCTTAGCCTACCTTTTATGCACTCACCTTTAGTGCATTATTGTGACAACATTTGTTAAACCCTTTGTTAATTATCTAGTCGATTACATGGTTGCTAAGTCGAGTCATATCCATGTACATATTGTTTTGGGACGATTGGGACTCATGGGTAAAGTACTAGTGTAATGAAGTAATGGGGAAGAACAACATTATTACCCCCATATGTGCTAAATATTTTAAAAAGTACTCCAAGTTTTTCGATTATCTTAATTCGAGTCATTAGAATAGTAATTGTAAAGTTATGTAAGAGTTCAAGTGTAAGGAGAGAACCGAGGCCCCTATGATGTATTATTTTGGATGGTAGGGCAAGAGTGTATGAAAAAAAAAATCAAGAAAAATATAAAAAAAATAGAAAAAGAAAAGTAGAAAAAACATACGGACTACCATCCCGTTTCCTTTTATGTTCTTTTAAGTTTTGTTATTTTGTTTTTAGCTTAAGATTGAGTCGAGTCTTGGCTTAGCAACATTGTATAGTGCATGTATTTGATCATGATAATTAACTCGCCACTATCAAAATATCCTTTATTCTAACCAAACCGTGTTTATCATATCCCTACACCTTACATTACAACCTTTGGAAAGCCCTCTTTGATAGTTTACCTTAGGTGCTTACGCCTAGTGGAGGAGTAATTGATCCTCTCCCAAGCCTATGGTAATCTATTTGCTATGACAAGTAGTGAGTGATATTTTTCGTTTTCATTTATGAGATATAATTCTATGACATTTGAGAGATGAGAGTATCCAAACACTATTTGTGAGGTGCTAGTGTATGATTTCCGTGCTTGTTATGATTAGGGTCGAATGACTATTTGTTGTAATTACTTTTATATTTGTGTTAAATGACCCCTAACTCATATTTTGATTAGAATAAAAGCTCATTTGCTTGAGGACAAGCAAATCTCAAGTGTAAGGGTATTTGATGAGACGAAAAGTGTACCTGTTTTAGGGGTCATTTAAGCCCTAATTCGAGTAAATGTGATCAAATAATGCCCTAAATCGTTTCTTTTGTCATTTTAGGTACTTTTGAGAAGAATTCTGGAAAACATGCATATTTGACGTTTTTGGAGCATAAAAGTGAAGAAAACGACAAACTCTCAAAAGAAGCTGGATTTCCTACCTGACGTCGTCAGAGTCACAAGGTGACGCCGTCAGCCAACGTTGACAAAGGAGTAAAATCAGATTACACTAGACGCCCTATGAAGAAAACAAGATGTTTACACCTGACGGCGTCAGGTGTTAAATGGAGTAGGCTGTCAGGTGTAATGCTAAAGAGTGACGGCCCAGAGTGAATTAAAGGGTGACGGCGTCAGAAGTAGATCTAGGCCATCCGAGAACCCTAGTGGCGGCGAGCTGACGGCGTCAGACCCTATAACCTGACGCCGTCAGAATGTATTTGCTATATATACTTTTCTATTTTTCCTTCATTAGGGTGGAACTTTTGGTGCAACTTTGGGCAAAACCCTAAAGACAATTTTAGCTGTAATTTTAAGGGGTTTTTCACCCTTGAATCCTTCATGTTCAATTAAAGATAAGTCCTCACTTAAATTAATCAATATGTCTATGTGTTGGTTAATCATATCTTATGCTTGTCTTTCAATTAACATGCTAGGCTAGATTTTTCTTGTGTTTGCTTAGATCTAATGAAATCTAACTATTAATTATTGGTTGATTGGTGTGTTATTACTTGTTTGGGTGAATGTTTCATCAATGTTAGGCTTAAGAAAACTGGCAATACTCCTATATGGTAATATGCTTGAACGTGTTAAGAAACATGTAACTAATGTGTACTAGGTTATTAAGGTAGTATTTAACGCATGAGCCACTATTTACAATCCCTATGATTATGTGTACGCATGGTTGTAGGAGGAGATAAGAGCTCATAGAATTGGGGAGATATGTACGCCACCCCATGAATTGTTAAGGAATACACCCATCATCCACGCAATTAATACACACACCAATTAACCGGTAAAAGATAGTTAGGGAGTAAGGAAGTCTAAGTAAACACATTTGTCTCCATATAAGTTTTCACAACCACAATAGTTTTAGTTATTTTTATTTTAATTGCAATTGTAGTTTTTTGGGTTAGTTGACTAGCAACTAATTCCGCCCATTCCTTCAAAACCCGAGATTTTACTTGCTTTTATAAAAATATAAAAATACAAAAATAATCTTCCTCCACCCTTAGACCTTTTAGAGTAGTTTTTCTAACATAACGAACACTATTCCCTGTGAGAGAACGATCAATCCCCCATACTTACCACTACACTATACTACACCGATCAGGTACACTGCCTGGTGGGATTGCAAGCTTCTCGAGATCCCTCGAGAGGTAAAACATGTTGCGTGGTCGCAATCCCACGCGCATCAGCCATATCCTTGAAAAGGGATACGCCGTATCTTATTACGTTAAAATTAGATCAGTCTTTTATTTTTGAAAATAGATACGCTGCTTTTAAATTAGAATGCGCCGTACCTGTCAGTTATCAAAAATCAGTTATATTTATAAAAATAAATGCGCCGTATTAGCAGAAGCTAATGCGCCTTATTTTCGTTACGATTCAAAATACAAGATTTTTGATTTAGTAGATGCGCCGTATCGATAAAAATCGATGCGTCGCTTCTGTTTAATAATTCGAAAACTGTTTTTAATTCTAAATATTAAATATGCCGTATCTGTTAAAACAGATGCGTCGCATGGCGTTAGGGTTTCGAAAAATTCTTTATTAAAAACAGAATACGCCGTATCTTGGGGAAAGGTACGTCGTGCTCGAGTTATTAAACGCGTTGTATTTTATAAAATTAAAACGCAATACGCCGCATCCGAAAAACAGATGCGCCGGATCGATTGTATCTGCACAGTACAACGCCAGTAGGTACTAAGAAAGAAATAAAAATAAAATTAAAATTACAGAAAATTTAACACGCAAAAACAGTAAATATGCAAATTATCTAATAAACAAGTTAGGGGTTAGTGTCTAAAAACCTAATAAACAGAAAAACTAATTAAAATACTAATCAATTTAACAGATAATAATAATTCACTCCCCGGCAGCGGCGCCAAAAACTAGATGCGCGTGATGTGTCATTGCGGTTTAGCAGTTTAATGCCTACTCAAGTTTTACATTTATATTTAGCAGACTTATCAATAACACACACACTTAACGAGCAGTGTACCCGGTCAGTTTGCATATAATGGTAAGCAGAGTGTCGATCACTAAGAGTGGAACGTATTATCTAATTATCCTAATCAGTATTTAATATCTAAGTTAGCTTTACAGTCTAATCTAATGATAGGGGGTTCAGTCTGAGAGACTGCCACGGTTTGGTTATCTAATTAAACAGTAAATACTAATGAGAACAAATCAGTGAATAGCATACA
>LBNU01010086.1:1156-11993 GCA_014162995.1 Artemisia annua
CAACCATTTCCTCCTATGGCAATGTATTGGGTGGACCAAGCAGGTTCATCTTTCACTCCTCGCTATTCCACCCATCATACACTGCCTACGCAAACCATATACCCTTCACAATGCATTAACATATATTATGGTACATTCTAGTGAATTAGACCTCTCACTAGATCCATCAAAGCCTAAACAGTCTCCTCCCTAGGCCAGATTGTGTTCGGAGAATGAGGACCTAATGACTACAGTCACATCATTAGAACTCCAAGTACTATGTCAATACACTGTTATGGCTTGCAAAACAAGATCAATTTGAAAATCCACTGAATAGAAGAACAAATTGATATCAAACACCCTTAAAAACTCAGTCAATACCAACCCCATAAGCAGAATATCATGAAACAGAAGCAGCAGACAAAATTCATTACACCATTCAGAGAATACCATACACATTCCACCATACAATATGACAACAATTACCCCTTGTACAGAGTCACATTCCACTTAAGTTCAAAATTCCTGATTTCAGCAGTGTTTTTAACCTTCAAACCATACAATCTAGCTTTCACTATCTCCAAAATCCTCTTAACAGTTTCTTCTCATGTCTTACTTTCATCCCTAAAAATTCTAACCTAAGTCGTGGGTTACAATATATGCCACCATAAGCTCCACCACCACCATAAGCCATTTCACCAGTCGTTTGAATATCTTGACTTGGTATATTTCACAATAATAAAATATATGTTTCTATTGTGATGTGTCATCCTTTGCCAACAAAATTCCTTGTCATGCCATACGTGACCCAAATAGGTCTTAGCAGGTTGGATTTAATTTAAAATTCATTCTTAAACATTGACTACAGATACATATATCTAATGACATTGATAATATAAAGATAAAACTGAGGCCAAAAGAAGGTTTAAGAATCCGTTTCCCATAGCCATTTCCTTGATTAGAAAAAGTTAAAAAAAAAAAAAAATAAATAAATAAAAAAATAAAATAAAAAATAAATAAACAAAATAAATAAATAAATGCATGTGCAAGAACAAAAGAGATAGTAATAGGCGACCAAAAAGAAAAAACGAATCCCTAAATTTTTTTCATCGACAATCACTTTTCTTCCCTAAACCTTTCAATTCTTGTACGATTTTGATTGTTCTTGTGATTTACCTTCGTGTTTATCTCTGATCTACTCTAATCGTTACATTTATCTATCTCAAAGGGTTGAATCTTGGTGGTTTTTTAAAATCGTTTTTTAGGGTTTCGTTTAATCGGTTTTGTTTCTTACCTCTTAGTCGGTTCTTATATTCTGTTTGTTTTATCATATGATTAAGGTGGTTATCATGGGTCCTGGGTAGATCTTGGTGCGTTATTGCTTAAACCCTAACTTTTAAGTTAGGGTTTTATCTTTTTATTTTTATTTTGTACCGCATGCTGCTGCTGGTTGTTTTGTTTATTACTGTTTGCTGTTGGGTACGTGGTGGTGAGAGATGGAAAGGGGTTTTCTTAGTCCTAAGCCTGGTATGAAGGATGCTAGTGTTCCAAGGGTTGATGGTGATGTGTTGGCTGATAATGGGAACAAGGGTGTGCCAACCGGGATGCCTCAACAACCTATGCAAGCTGTTAGTGGGAATGCCGTTCAGGATGATATTGGTAAGTCGTCTGCTAATAGTGGATCTAAAACAGCACCTACACTGTCTTATGCTTCTCTATTTCAATCTAAGCATTCGTTTAAGTCCGTTAATTTATGTGAATTGCGTAATGAGGAGCGTGTAGAGGGTGCTCATGTTACAATCCCAATGAAAGAAATTAATGATGTTTCTGCAAGGTTTGTGAACACGCTATATGGGTATTTTATTGGGAAACGGCTTGCTTTTCCTATTGTGGAGAACTATGTGAAGAATACGTGGGCTAAATATGGTTTGGAACGTGTTATGTTAAATAATGGGTTCTTTCTTTTTCAATTCTCCACTAAGGATGGTATGGAAAAAGTGTTAGAGTCGGGGCCATGGTTGATTCGTTCGATGCCTATTTTTCTTAATGTGTGGTCCCCTAATACTACGCTTGCTAAGGAGGAAGTTACTTCTGCTCCCGTATGGTTGAAATTACATAACGTTCCTATTGTTGCTTATACGGAGGTGGGACTAAGTTTGATCACGACTCAGATTGGTAAGCCTATTATGTTGGATTCCTACACCAGTTCTCTGTGTATTAAGTCTTGGGGCCAAAATTCATATGCTCGTGCTCTCGTTGAAGTATCATCTCTTGAAGCGTTAATGGATCACGTGATGGTGGCTATTCCATTCCCTAATGGTTTAGGTCATTCGTTGGTGCGCGTTGGAATTGAATATGAATGGAAGCCGCCTCGATGTGCTTCTTGCAAAATCTTTGATCATAATGATGCGGCATGCCCTAAAAATGTTAAACAGCAGAGTGTTCGTAATAATGTTGATGCAGATGGATTTGTTGATGTTACTAAACGCAAAGGTAAGGGTAAAGAACCAACTCATGAGAAGGTTATTGATGGTGTTCGTTTTACGAAGCCTAAGGTTACATTAAATTATCGTTGGCAGCCGGTGTCGAAAAGGAAAGCGGGATCTAGCGGAGCGTCATCTTCTAACACTAACACGGATCCCTCTGTTCCTAAGGATGTTTATAAGGATGCTCATGCTAATGCCAGTGGTCCTAATGTGCGTGCTACTCCAGATATACCTGTTAATCAAGTAAAGGGTGGTGTGCATACTCCTAGTAAGTATATTCATGATGATCTTAGTGATATCATCAATAAGAACCCTTTTGGCGCCTTGCGTGATGAGGTGATTAGTTCGGATTTTGGCAATGAGGTTGTGTCGTCGCATGGGGCGCAAAGCGGGCAAGCAATGGAGATTGATAGTGATCATGAGGTTGATGAGGCTATTGAGGTTGATAAGCCTATTACCCCTATTGTTGAGAAAATTGATAAGCTTGAAAAACTTCTTATTGATGGGGTAGCAAAGCTAGTGGATGATAGTGGGAAACCTGTTCCAGAGGGAGTTGGTCCGAAAAAGGGTAATCCTTTTTCTAAGGTGGGTAATGTGGTTGTGTCTGATAGTGAGAACGAGGTTGATGAGCCCTACGATTATTTGTCGTCAGCAGGAGGATACAACGAGCTTGAAGGTTATTTGTCGGATGATTATGCTGCACAGGTCCTTGATTTACCTGAGCAATTGAAGGCTTTTAACCAAATATCCGATTTTAAGGTCCAAGGAAGATCGAGGAAGTAATTCACTGTGTGGTTTTGTGTTAGTGTTTATGTGTTTTTTTGAGTTAAGGGTTGTTCTAGTTGTTGGTAGCTAGTTGTTCATTTTCGGCATGTCGTAAATGACTTAGTGGTAGTTCAAGCGGTTGCTTGAGGTTAATTGGTACTTCAGCCGCATTCCATTGTACTTTCATCTTTTCTTTGGTTTTAATATATTTTACCGGGGTGGAGATCCCTTTACCCAAAAAAAAAAAAAAAAAAAAAAAAGAGATAGTAATACATTTCAATAGTAAAAAAATATCAAATGGGTTTACAGTGAATCCACCGTATTGTGGAACATTTTATCATTATAGTAATGAACGGCAGGGGTGGGTGCCAAATAAGAATACAATGAAAAGGCTCGTTAGGTGTAGCTTTATATAATAATTTAGTGGCGGTAAAGCAATAAATTAAATTTTAAACATATGCTTATCCATATAGCTTTAATTAAAACTTTTTTTTGAAGCGGCAAAGATTATATTAGAGGACCCAAGCAGGGGCCGAAAATTACACCATGTCGAAAACAAACAAAACAACAATCAAGCTAAAACAAACCCAATACAAAGCCAAACAAAATAGCTTATCAAGATATGCACCTTGACGGGTTTGATATCCAAGCTTCCCAGTCATTAGTTGCCACTGAAGATCGATTTGCAATCCAAAGTAATGAATACCTCTGAAGTTATGAGAAAATATCTTCCGCGAGAATGTTTGGTTTTTGATCATCAGAGGCATGAACATAGCGGTTTCTCCATTTCCATATAATCCAAACAAGAATGAAACAAACGCCATGGAAGGCTTTTGCGATACTACTATTTCCACCTCCCGAGACAACCAAGTTACGTGCTATTGCATTAAGGTCGAAAACCTGTGGGGGTGTTATGTTCCACTAGCTCCATACTTTCTTCCATATAGTATTCGAGAATGAACAGGTTATGAACCGGTGAGAAAGAGATTCTTCTTCTATTTTGCATAGCGGACATATTGTAGAAGCAAGCGCGACACCTCTCTTAGCGTGATTAAGAAAGGTAGGAACTCTGTCAATAGAAGCTCTCCAAACACAGAGGTTACTTTGATTGGAACCCATGAAATCCATATATGGTGGGGAATTGAAGAATCTTCATAAAGAATATGATTATTGATTAAGGATTTTAATCGCTTAACTGAAAACATACCTTTAGAATCATAATTCCAAAACCATCTATCTGGGGAAACAACCGTTATTTGAGCATCATTTAGCAGTGCATGTATAGAGTTTAATTCATCAAGTGCACGACCTCTTGGATGAGATCTCCAATTCCAGGAGCTGCTACCACTTTCGTTAGACATCACCCTATCTTTTACCTTAGCTTCTTTATTAGTTTCCAATGCATATAATCGCGGGAAGCGGAGCTTGAGACAAGGGCCGGGGGCTACCCAAGAGTCTTCTCAAAACAAGGTTGTGTCCTCATTGGAGACCTTTTTTTGTGAATGAATGACTAAATGCCAAACCCGTTTTGTCAATAGCTAAAGAGGAGCTGACAATATAATGCCATCCCATATTCCCTTCTTTAATCCTGCCCCTCGTATATTCTTGAATCCACCATCACTATCAAAAAGAACCGATATTACTTTTCTCCATAAAGCTTCTTGCTCGTTGAGAAAACGCCATCTCCATTTGCCCAGAAGACTATGATTCATCGCTTTTAAGGAACCAACCCCTAAACCCCCATTATTTTTATTAGTGCAAACTTTGCTCCACTTGACCCATTAAATACCCTTACTTTCCTCTTTGAAGCCCCAAAAGAAACGAGAACGAATTTTTTCTAAATTATGCAGAACCTTTGATGGTGCTCTAAAAATAGAAAAATAAAATAATGGTAGACTCCCCAAAACAGCTTTTGTAAGAGTCAAGCGACCTCCTATGGAGAGAATTTTTGATTTCCACGATGACAAACGATTAGTGAAGCGATATACAACTTCATTGCAACTCTCCACACGGTTCATTTTCATTCCAACTGGGAGACCTAAATATATAAATGGTAGAGAGTCGTAGCCATAGTTTAGGATATTAGCAGCTCTATTAGCTTCTTCCGAGTTAACACCAATTCCGTATAATTTGCTTTTTGCAAGATTAACACGAAGGCCAGATGCCTCTTGGAAACACTTCAGGACCATTACTAGTTTTTTTCCACATAGACCATTCGCCAAAAAATAGTGCATCATCCGCATATTGGAGAAGGGATAAATTAGTGTTATCCTCATTTAAATACAGGCCTTTGAAAAGATTTTTATTGCATGCCTCAATGATGGATACTTGAAGAGCTTCAGCAACAATTAAGAAGAGGAATGGCGAAAGAGGGTCCCCTTGGCGTAAACCGCGTTCCATCTTAAATTCATTAGATGGGGAACCATTTACAAGAATCGAAACTGTTGCAGAAGTTAAGCAACCCTTTTTCCATGAACGCCACTTTGGACCGAATCCCATTTGCGACATTATATCCAAGAGAAAACTCCAGTTTACACTGTCTAACGCTTTTTCAAAATCGGCTTTGAACAATAAAAACTTTAACTCATTCCGAGATGCATAATTAATAATTTCATTTGCAATCAAGACACGATCAATAATTTGCCTCCCAGAGATGAATGCCGTTTGATTAGGACCAATAATTTTATGAATGACTTTCTCCAAACGAGATGATAGAAGCTTAGCAAGAACCTTGTACACACAACCGATAAGGCTAATTGGCTGGAAATTAGAAATATCAATTGGGTCACACTTCTTAGGAATAAGAACTGGGAAAGAAGGGTTTCATCCTCTTGCGAAGTGGCCTGTGGATTCAAAATGCTTTAAGCAGTTGTAAAAATCGACTTTGATGATTTCCCAATACCTCCTTAGAAAGTCATAATTAAGCCCATCAGGCCCGAACAACTCCACACGGCCTGTTTAACTTCTTCCATAGAAATACTAGATTCAAGAAAGTCAGCATCAGAAGAATCGAGAGAACGGAACTGACTGCTGCGAAATCGAGGCCTTGCAGAAATGGGTTCCTTAAAACGGTCTTGAAAATGAGAGAAAGCCACCCCCTTTATTGCATCTGGGAGTGTAATCCAATTTCCACCCCACGACAACCCATTAATATGATGTTTTACGGCTCGTTTCTTAATTGAGGCATGGAAATATCTTGAGTTCTCGTCACCGTCGACTGCCCATTTGACTCTGCTACGTTGCATCAATATATATTGTTCAACTTGATCATACTGCATCAACTCAAAAATGGCAGCCTCACGAGCCAAAGAATCAGTATTCGTAAGAAGCCCACATTCAGCTTTTAGATCCCTATCTTCAATGCATCTCAAGTGATCAGATTTCCGAATCTTTATCTCAGTTGTCTTTTTAAAGGACCAGGACTTAATTGTCATTTTAAGATGCTTTATCTTATTGTAAGACCGTAAATATAACAACTTTATCACACTTATATGGATGATAATTGGTGACTTGATGAATATATGTATGTGTTTTTTAGAGAGAGAAAGTAGTAAGATGAAGAGAGAATTTCATATATAAAACACACACTTACACACACAAGCACACATACAAATGACTAGGTATGTGCCTTTTATACATCCATCATATGCTTAATGGATGGGCTTTCAATGGGCTTTGGTGATGGACTTTGGATTACGTTTTATGAATGGCTTAGACATTACTAACTTATACTAGCAACGTCCAAAGTCGACGGCCCATTTAACTTAAACTATTATAGTGACTACGACACATTACAAAGTTACAAGTTATGAGAATGACCATCACTTCTTTATATATTTCTTCGATGCTAACAATCTCCCCCTAAGGGGTGGTCATTCGAATGATGCTCCACGTGATTAGGTCTTTGTCTTTGAACTTTGTGTGTCGTTGTAGAATAGTCTTTATTCTTTGTTCCATCATGCTTTGCGATCTTTGATAAATAACTTTTCTTTGTTCTTTGTTGTTGTGGTGGAAATATCTGCCTTTCGTCACATCTTTATCTTTGAAGGTTAAACGCCTTTCCAACATGCTCATATGTCTTTAGTCTTTTCCATACATACATTTGTTGTTCCCGTTCTTTCACTTTGATCTTTGTCACTTAACTTTGTAGATTCTTTCGCATAACGTAGAATCTTTCTTTAACCTCTTCTATGCATCGATCCTTGGTGAGAACTTTCTTTGACTTTGAGATATATGTATGAGCATGTGGAATCTAGTGTGGTGGTTGTACCTTCATAAAACAGTTAGCAATAAAACATCTGGTACTTACAGGTTCAGAATTAGAGATCGTCAACAGCATAGTGTGAAGACTCCTTCTAATCCTTACCATGGCCGTTCCTAATCGGATACCCCCGAAAGAGCTTACAAGATGTACCTAAGTACATCAACGATTAGGTGAGTCGCTGGAGATCACCCCACGACTGTAGACCGTTTGGAACCACCGCAAACACTAAGCGTAACCCATAAAGAATTACCGAAGTGACCTGCTGTCTGTTTGATGTTGACCCTGGCAGGAGTTTCCGTTCAATCATTGAGAAATACATAAGTAAATCCTCTCATAAACGTTCTCGCAGATTGCTAAGATCTGCGTAGGACTCTAAAGTTTACATCTGGTGTCCATTGATGTTTGTAGAATCACCAGTGTAGAGATGTTATGTGTTCCTAAGAGATCTTATGATGTATCTCGGGGCTCTAGACTCAATAAGTGCACATTTAGTCGTCGGAGGCATGGAGCAGAGGGCCTCCTTTTCAATATCAACACATCTCGGAGTAAGAGGTCGATAGATTATGCAAGGTTCTCCGTGAGAATGAAACAAGTACCTTTTGAGAGATACCCGAGTGGCTAAGAAGGTTTAGTGCATTGCGTCACTGGGTCCATGACGTCTTTATCTTCAATACCGATGTCGCCTTAGCAACAACCAGTAGCATATGAATTGAACCCGGTGTCTGCCCTAAGGTTGAACATATGGAGGGCTATTTCTTTTCACCCTTTTCATTACTTTTCTTTTTAATTCTTCAACCCCTTCTTTCTCCTTTCATTCTTTACTCCTTTTTTCAAATCATACCTAAGGACTTCTAATTCTAATCTATTGGAATTGTCCTTGGGTAGATCCCTCCAGCTCTGGCGGATCATAGGACGGTTTTTCTTAACCTTAGTCACCTTATATCACCATGACTATCCTATTGTTGCCATAAACCATTTGTTTGAAAATCTCTCAAAGTGTTTATGATTATAAAACACATTTTGTTAAAACATTGAGAGTTTTGCAATTTTGAAATACTCCCCCTTCACATGTGCTCAAAATTAGTTAAGATAAATTTGCACATGCTGGGTAGAGTTGGCACTTTTGAATTGATCAACTTTCATTGAAAAAACCGATTCGAGACACGCTTATATCACTAGTTAGACTAGCTTGAAATTATTACCCGGCCTGGTCAAGTCCAAAGAAAGTTTCTCGAATTGGTACATTCTACTTGGATAGATCCTTTTCGAGCACGTTTACGTCGCTAGTTAAAGAGATACATTATCAGCTTTTAGGTGACAACTAGCTCTAATAACTAACTTGAAGTTATTACCCGTCGAGGATAAGTCTTTTCGATTACTATCATTTTGTTTCGTCAATTCTTGGGTCAATTCTGAGTCTAGTATAGACATTTAAATCTTCTCGTGAGAGCTAGACATTCTGCCACAAACATTAAACATCTTTGATCACATTTTAATCACGTCTTCTCCCCTTCAAAAATAGCATAACGTGATATTTTTGATATCAACAGATAAATAGAAAAAGCTTATCGAGAGATAGACGGATTTGTTTTTTCATGAAATCGGAACATTTTTCTTTTTATATTTATACTCCCCCTTAAAGAAAGCATATTGTTTAAACATAGAGTTTAAAATCAATTTTAAGGGTTTAGAGGGAGTTTATTTTAGAAATGCGAGTCATGTACTAAAATGTACACAAGTCATCTTGTGAAAACGAGTTTTTGCTTGAAATCTTTTCGTTTGTTTATACTCGAACTTTTTTTGAAAAGAATTTCGGTTTTGAACGTTCGAGTCCTGATCTGAAATAATCAGAAGTCATCATTCGGGTCCGGGTTTCGTACTGAAGTATACGAAAGCCATTTTAGAAGAAAAACTGAGAAACGACATGTTTTAGAAAACATTTAAATGAACTCCAGCTCAAGCATATGTACATATCCATGTCATTTTCGAATAACATTTCTAGAAACGTACATAATATCGATTATACGAGAGACATGTCGTGAGAAGAATATTTTTGGATTTTTTGATTTTATATTGTTTTTGTATTTTTGAAGTTTTCTATTTTTGTATTTTCTTTTTGTTGGTTTTTCAAATTTTGTATTTTGTTTTTGTTGGTTTTTCAAATTTTGTATTTTGTTTTTCAAAAATATTTACAGCGAAGCGGTTTTGAAAACATTTTTCAAGAGGATTCGTGAAGACGTTCTAACTCCTCAGGGGTTAGGCTTCGCATGCCAATTCGTCGAACTAAATCGTCAAATCTATCTTTTGGAAGTGCTTTAGTAAATAGATCGGCGAGTTGGTATTCTGTCTTAATGAAAAATAATTCAACAGTACCCTCTTCTACGTGCTCTTTGATGAAGTGGTAGCACACTCTAATATGCTTCGTCTTAGAATGATGAACGGGGTTGCACGAGATGGCTATGGCACTTTTCGAGTCACAATACATAGGTATGCGGTCGAAATGAAAGCCATAATCTGTGAGCTGTGTCCGCATCCAAAGAACTTGGGCACAACACGCAGATAGAGACACATACTCGGCTTCCGCGGTGGACAGTGCAGTACAATCCCGTTTCTTTGACGACTAGCTTACTAGCTTTTCACCCAAAAATTGTGCTCCACCTGATGTACTTTTTGCTGTAACTTGATCACCTGCATGGTCGGCATCTGAAAATGCTGTTAGATTAAACCCCGAATCCTTCGGATACCAAAGTCCCATGTTAATGGTTCTTCGAAGATACCGAAAGATCCGTTTAACCTCTTTGAGGTGAAGTTCGGTAGGCTTTGCCTGAAACCGTGCTAATAGGCAAACAGCAAATTGAATATCAGGTCGACTAGCAGTTAGGTACATGAGAGAACCGATCATGCTCCGATATTTCTTCAGATCGATTGGTTTCCCAAAAAAATCAGCACCTATTTTTGGTGAAGTGACCATTGGAGTACCAACAGAATCACAATCTTCCATTCCATGTTTTTCCAAAATCTCAATTGTATATTTAGCTTGATTTATAAAAATACCACGAGGGGATTGATGCATTTGCAAGCCAAGAAAGAATTTTAGTTCCCCCATCATGGACATTTCAAATTTGCTTTTCATGAGATTTTCAAAATGTTTTGAATGGTTAGGATTGGTTGATCCAAAAATGATGTCGTCAACGTAAATTTGAACGATCAAAATATCATCTTTGTATTTTTTGGTAAACAATGTGTCATCAACCGTTCCTTTGGTGAAATTGTTTTTGAGCAAGAAAGATGATAGTTCGTCATACCACACCCTTTCCAGAAAAGTTGAATGATGTTGCAGTTG
>LBNU01010086.1:12727-35311 GCA_014162995.1 Artemisia annua
GGAGCCTGTTTTAAACATATAATGCTTTCTTAAGCCTGTAGACGTTAGTCTGGATGTTCTTGTCAATGAATCCCTGCTGCTGACTCGACATACACTTCTTCTTCAGAGATTCCTCAAGCAATGCTGTCTAATGTCCGATCTGATTAGGACGTGATGTAGGTTGTGAGCGCAATAGGCTTAAAAGATCCGAAACTGCTTCCAATCTGGCTACGGCGCGAATGATTCCTCGAAGTCTATCCCCTTCCTCTTGCGGATACCCTTTAAGCCACTCAGACGAGCTCTTGTTGCGAATGGACAGTCATTTCCTCATCCATTTGTTCTTCCACAACCATTTAAGATCAAGAATACGTTTCTCAAGTAGGTCGTGGGACAAGTTCCAACTATCATGTAACTGGTATTGAAAGAATTTCATCCTGCATCGCTTCGATCCATGGGTATTCTGCAATTGTTCGTCTTTTGATCTCAAAAACTTTACCCAAGTATATCTTGAATAATCATCGACAATAACAAGAATATACTTCTTTCTATTGATGCTTTCAACTCTCATTGGGCCATATAAGTCCATATGCAACAGATGTAACCTTGCTTCCAAACTAGGTACGGTTTTGGGTTTATATGATGCTCGTTTGCTTTTTCCTTGTTCACATGATGGACATAAGTGATCCTTGGTGTATTTGAACTTAGGGAGTCCGTTGACGATATTGTATTTGGCTAATTTATTGATGGTGTCGAAATTGAGGTGAGATAAACGTCGATGCCACAACCAAGACTTTGTTTCGGATGCTCTTGTCATAAGACAAATTGGTGATGTAGAGGCCATTGTATTGATGTCAATAGCATAAAGGTTAGTGCCGCGATTTCCAATTAAGAAATCATCTCCAACCAAATTTCTAACAAAAACCTTATTTCTCCTAAAGGCGACCTCTAAATCTGCATCACAAAACTGCCCGACTGAAAACAAATTGTGTCCCAACCCTTCGACGTAGTAAACTCGAGTGATTAAGAAATTCCCAAACTGAAGATCTCCATAACCTTGAATAGCTGCTACATGATCATTACCAAAGCGTACAGTACCCATAAATTTCAAAACAAAATTGATCAGCAGCTTTAAATTCCCGGTCATGTGCTTGGAGCAACCCGAGTCGACGATCCAAAGACAAATTTCGATAACCTGCGAAGAACAGAAGATTTTGTGTTTGGAAACCGTTTTGAATTAGGTTCCATGGGGTTAGGGGTAAAATCAGTATCACACTCATAGAAGGTTTCTGAATGTTCAGATTGAACCACTATTAATGTACCATCCTGTAGTATGAATTTTGTACCCGTAGGTTTCAATGCACAATACTTAAGATAGTTCCTAGGCATTTCGCTATTAGTGGTATTCCTGATAGTTCTAATTAGTTTATCAAAATATCTAGATTTAGCACTAGGTCTATTTGGAACATCCTTCTGTTCAGGCAACACATTAGCATTTTTAGAAACACATCCATCATGAACATCATTAATTAAAGATTTCTTGCATATTAAACAAACAGAGTCATTATATGCATTAGAAACAGTACGTTTGACATTACATTCAGATGAACTATGTATCTTATTACAAAGCGATAAATTCCTAGGGTGTTCTTCTACTTCTTCCACTTTATTCATGCTACTACTCTTAGAGACAGACGAGACTCTATTGTTCCTTGTATTGCTCTTAGGCTTTAGTCTGCTGTTCCTAGAGGTTCTTGCTAATCCTGTAGAAGGTAAGGCACACGCATTAGGATTTATGTTGTTGTCATTTTTAGCATCCCTAGATTCTTTAGAATTATCCTTAACGTACTTATCATCTGTCCTAGAAGGAGACGCAATAGTGGGACTAATCCTAAAAAGACCAGGGGCTATTACTTTTGGTGTATCGACAACCGCTTTTCCTTTTTCAACATTCTTAACTTTGTCATTATTCGTGGACAAGGGTGATGGAGTGACTGGTTTTGTCAAATCCTTTTTCACATCGACTTTTGGAACAAATTGAGAAATTGACATTTTTGGTTTAACAACCGGTTGAGAAGTATTTTCTTTGTCCGAAGTCGATGGTTTTGCAAACTTAGTATCCAGACCCTTTCCTTTTTGACTTTCTAACTGAGCCCTCAAAAGATCATTTTGCTCTTTCATGTTCTTGAAGGCACGCTCATACGACAATTTGTCATACTTGCATTCTTCCTTTTTTTGATCAAGTTGTTTAAAATATGACACGTTTTCTTTTTCAAGTTTAATAAGTGCATTTTCATATTTTGAAACAATTGCGGAGGTCTCAGCTCGAAGTCTTTCATCATCCTCAACAGAATATGTTTGCAACACAATAGACATAATATCAGTAGACAAAACTGCGTCGAAGAGAGAGTCATTTAACGTTGCCAAAACATTTATCTTCTCAAAAGATTCATTTGCCTTCTTTATCAGGGATTTGTGGTCCTTAACAAAGTCAGCTGTTTCTTTCAAAAACGCTTGTTCAAAATGAATTACGCTAGCATTAACATCGTTGAGTTGTGGAGAAATGTCAATTTCAAGAATCTTTTTTACTTGTAAATGAACCGTGGAATTCCAATTAATTTCATTAAGTTGCGTTTTAGATTCTAAAGTCTTTTGAAGTTGTCCAATTCTGGTTTTGAGATCATCAAGATATCCTCGTGCAGCACTTGTGTTAAGAATGTTGCTAGAAAACAGTTGTTCGATTTTAGTAATAGATTTGGAGATAACTGCGGATTTAGAAACTAGTTTCCAAAAAGGTCGGATCTTGGAACGCTCAGGTGTTTTGGTTTGAGGAACAAAAGTGATCCCAGAAAGTTTGTTTAGTATGTTATAATCAATTGGTTTCAAATCTGGATTCTTTTGTTTCATTTTAGTTATGCTCTCTTCGACCAGTTCTATCGTATCCACATAATCACGAACAATAGGAGGATCATGTTTAGTATAAAGCACATTTCCATTATACAACACATTCTGTTCGTCCTGAGCTTTCTTGAGATTACAAGGAGTTTTGTTACCAAGAGCCATTTTGTTTTTTGTATGGTAAATTGGATCAGTCTGATTAGTAATCATATGAATTGTGTGACTCGAATGACCCGTTTTAACCAACAAATTTTCTAGTTTTACTATCATATGTTGTGACTCTATGATTTCATCCAAAAGTTTATCTTCTTTGTTTGCAAAGTCCTTTTTCAACTCATCCATTTCTTTTTCAAGATTGGTATAAGCAGATTTTTGTTTTGAAAGCTGGTTTGTTAAATCAGAAATTTCCTGTTTTAAAGATTTAATGGTTTTCATTGAGTTGACATCAAGAGTATCATACTTTCGTTGCATTTCCCTATCTTTAACAAGTAATTTCTTATAACCAATTTCAAATTCAGACTCGCGTTGTTTATTATTAGAAAAACTTTTTCTTTTTCCTTGTATCTCTCAAGCTCAGTGGTCAATGTCTCATTCGCGGCCTTAACTTCGCGATTGACCTTTTTAACATTTTCAATTTCAATACTACAATTATGCATCAATGATTCAAATAAAGCACGTGTATCCTCATCATTCTCAGCATGCTGTGAAACGGAGCCATCATTATGATTCATATCGGTAGTTGCCGAAGTAATATTGCTACAACTTGGCGTATCCAGGTATGTATCATAAGTGATTTCTTGAGTCTCAGAATGCTGTTCCTCATGAGGGGACATATCAAATATATCATTATTGTTGCAAGTATTGTTTAATGGTACCTCAGATACTGCATCGGTGTCATAAACAGGAGGTGTCTCAGAATCTGTATCATACTTAGCCTCCTAAAGATTTGCCATGAAAATGCAATTCGCGTTCACTTCTTCTCTATCTTCCATATCATCCAAAAGAGCTATAAAGTCATTTTCCTCAGCAGATAACTGGTATCCTGCCTCTTCCTTTTGTACCAGCATCAATGCTTTCTGCAGAAACGCTGTATCCTTCTTTTTCGGCTTAGTAGGACAGTTCCTTGCCATATGACCGACACCCTGACAATTGAAACACTTTACCAAATTACCCTGATTCACATTCACATTTCCATAATTCCCACCAACCGGAGCTGTAACATTTCCAACCTGATTACCAAACTGATTACCCATATTCTGAATACCAACATTCTGACCCCGCTGATTCCCAATAAACTGACCCAACTGATTTCCTGCATAACCAATCTAATTCCATGCTTGCTGACCCATCTGATATCCAGGAGCATATCCTTGCTGATTCCCCATAACTCCAACCATTTGGCCTTGATTGCCCATGTTGAAACTCGGTTGAGTAACCTTCCTGTAGCGAGTGTTCGATGAAATGTGTTGGTTGTTGTTAGTTGGTGTTAAGTAGCGTCCTTGGAGTGCTTTCGTCATGAGAGCAAATGCTTGAGTCATAGCAGCAATGGATTCCTCATTATCAGTGAATTCTGGTTCTTGGAATTGTTGATATGGTTGTTGTTGTGGAATAACTTGAAGTTGTTGTGGGTAGAATTGTTGTTGTGGTATAACAGCAGTTTTTTGTTGTGGAAAGTATTGTTGTTGCCCATAGTTGTGAGTGGAAGATGATGATGGTTGTTGTGTGTTCACTTGTAGAGGTGATGGTGTTTGAGCAATGAGTGCAAGAGGATCATGTTTCTTAGCTAGTAATTCGGCTCTAACTTCATTAGCTTCTGCTTGATTCTGCTTCAAGAAGTCATACAACTGATCATAAGTTACTTCGTGCAAATTCTTTGTTTGATAAACGATAGTGAAGTATCTTCCCCATTCCGGTTGTAACTCATTCAGAAAGATTGTGTTATTAGCAATGTTTGTCTGAGTGAGGTTATGCCTTGACAAATCATTCATGACCTTACTAAATCTGAGATAATANACGATAGTGACGAATCTTCCCCATTCCGGTTGTAACTCATTCAGAAAGATTGTGTTGTTAGCAATGTTTGTCTGAGTGAGGTTATGCCTTGACAAATCATTCATGACCTTACTGAATCTGAAATAGTACGACTCTATTGATTCACCAAGAATTGAAGTAAACTTGCGAAGTTCCTTGAGCAATTGCGTTTCCATTTCCTGTTTCCCAATATCTGTCCCGTACATTAACCTTTTAACACGTTCCCAGACTGCATGAGCACTGTCTTCACTATCAACTGTAGCATAAGTTTGTTCAGGTAGACCAAGAACAACAAGATGAAACGCCTGATCATCAGCTTCAATTTGTTTCCAGTCTTCCACCGTGTAGTCAGTCTCTTGCTGAAGTCTGTAGAAAGGTGGTACTGGAGGGGTTCCATTAGGTTCACCAGGGTCTAGTATCTCACGTGGTTTGAAGGGTCCGTCCAAAATGGATTTAACAAGTTGTTTTCCATTTGGTTTGCTTTTAAGATAGCGCATCATTCTACTAACCCATTGTGAATAACCACCTTTTGACAGCATGGGAGGACGGTTTTCGGCACCGGCAGCATGAATATCTTGTTGAGTAGCCATTGATTAAGTGATGATTGATAAAGTTGATCTTGGATCGGTTCAACGAAATAGGAGTTGAGTTTGGTGAGGTTCCTTTGTTGTAGGTAGGTGTCCTTTATCGAAACTTTGCAATGAAGAAGCTTCTAGAAGGTTTTAGAAACTTTTGAAAAGTTTTAGAAAATTTTAGAAAAGTTTCAAAGATCTAGATAAAAGATCTAGATAAAATTTCTAGATAAAAGATCTAGATAAAATTTCTAGATAAAAGATCTCGAAAGTTTTCCAAATTTCTCGAAAAAATTTCTCGATAAATTTTCTCGAAAAAAGATCTCGAAACTTTTGCAAATTTCTCGAAAATATTTCTCGAAAAAAGATCTCGAAACTTTTCTCGAAACTTTTCAGAAATTTCGAAAATTTCACCAAACTTTCTAGATTATACAATATAGAAAGTATACCACGAGTCGAAGTGTTTTCTCACTTATACAAGTAAGGGAAACACCGAGTAATCCACCAAATCCGAAGAAAACCTTTTGAGAAAGATCTAGATAATTTAGGGTCTAAAGATCTAGATAAAAAAGATCTAGATAAATATGGCAGATTTTGAATCTTCAAAAAGCACACCCAAACAAAGTTTGTATTCCAAGATTCTTGTACTTCTAGCCTTAAAAACACCAAAACTTGAAGAAAGTTGCAAACTTGATGATTTTTATGAAACTTTAAAAAGATCTAGATAAAAGTACAAAAACCAAATTCGAATTTTTAAGCTTGAAACTTGCAAAAAGATTGGAACTTTTTTGTTGGGAAATGTTTATAACACTAGTTTGAATCAAAAGAGTGTTAAAAACACAAAAAAAAACAATAAAAGAACGAATTTTTTGACAAATAACGAGATATAGTGCTTAAAAAACACGAGACAAACAAACTCTCAACCCTCCTAAATCATTGTTAGGCTCCTAAATAAAAACCCATCAAACCTTCTTCCTTTCTTAGTTTGAAACAATCGGCTAAGAATAACCAATGAACTGAGATTCACGAACGAGTGTTGGTGTAGTAGAAAACGGCTTCAAGATCTTAATTAAATGGTCTCAGGTAGGACTTGTTGTGTTATGTAACCTTTAATAATCGAACTAAAAAGGAGTTTAACAGATTTGTTATACATCCTCAAAAAAGTTTCGTATATTAATAAGAGGGTTGAACCTCACAACGGATCAGTGATGATTTTCTTCTTTCGTGAATTAGGCCTTCCTCAAGTATCTTGATAAATTATTTGTAACACGAAAGAGATGAGGTTGAGATCTTGTAGTGACATTATGAGTTCGTTATGAGTATAATCAGTAGGGTAGGAGATGGATTTTTTGTTGACAGTTGATGTTGTTGGGTTTGGTTGTATGTTTTCGGCTTGGCTTTCATTTCCTTCTTTTCCTTTTCTTTGACCATGGGCTGATGATGTTAAAGAGCTGAGGTCCTTATGAGTCTTGGTATGTTTGGTTTTGTGATCGTGGTCTGTTTCTTCTTCATCTCCATCTTTTCTTTTGCTTTTGATTTCGAAAATTTTGCAAAAAAGATTTCGATAATAACTCAAGTTATCAAGAAATTTTTTTCGAGAACTTTATTATCGAGAAACTTTCAACTTATCGAGATCCATAATTTTCGAGATCCTCGGTTATCGAGATTATTATTTCGACAAATTAGGGTTTTGAGATCTCGAAAACCACTAGTGTTCTCGATAACAATTAAATCTCGAAAACAGGTACATTTCGAGAACTTCTTATACAAGAAGTTTCGATTTTTCCGGTGAAAATTCCGATCCCGATGAGTTTTTCCGACCACCTTTCACGGTATATGATACAAAAAGTCATAAAAGATGATGTACACAGAAATCTGATTTCTTGATACTAAAAAAGGCACAAGAAACAGTCTTCTAAAGCAATATACGTTTTGACCATATTTCGGATACAAAAGACTTTAAAGAAAACTGTTACCACTCTGAATGATAGAAAATTTTGAGATTCAAACAATATAGTGAGACAGCTTCAATAAAGTAAACTGTTTACCAAAAAGGATAGGAAAAAAAATTCCAGATCTGAAAAATATGGGGTAAAAACAGCTTCAAAATGATACACGAACCACAAAAATCAATAAAGCAAACACCATAGCTCTGATGCCAATTGTAAGACCGTAAATATAACAACTTTATCACACTTATATGGATGAGAATTGGTGACTTGATGAATATATGTATGTGTTTTCTAGAGAGAGAAAGTAGTAAGATGAAGGGAGAATTTCATATATAAAACACACACTTACACACACAAGCACACATACAAATGACTAGGTATGTGCCTTTTATACATCCATCATATGCTTAATGGATGGGCTTTCTATGGGCTTTGGTGATGGACTTTGGATTACATTTTATGAATGGCTTAGACATTACTAACTTATACTAGCAACATCCAAAGTCCACGAGCCCATTTAACTTAAACTATTATAGTGACTACGACACATTACAAAGTTACAAGTTATGAGAATGACCATCACTTCTTTATATATTTCTTCGATGCTAACACTTATTTTAAGAATGATATCCGCAGAGCCTCTAAAAGGCCTTGCATCCCATGTGGACTCGATAAGATCATTGAACTCTGGAAGACCTAACCAGTGGTTAAAGATACGAAAAGGTTTGGGACCAAAGTCAGGAAGCTCAACCTTGAGAAGAACGGGACACTGATCCGAAATGGTTCTTGCCAAAGCAGTGACCGAAGCCGATGGCCAATGATCAAGAAAATTATGAGTAACTAAGAAACGATCTAACTTGCTCATTTTAGATCCTTCTTCATTAAATCTTGTGAATCTTCTACCATCTAATTGAAACTCAAACAACCCGGCACTAATAATGAAATTATTAAAAAAGTGAGTTTCATTTGCAACAAAAATGGATCCCGGCCTTTCTGAAGAACATCCAACCAAGTTAAAATCACCAAAGAGGACCCAAATAGCTTGGCCTGAATTGATATAATTATGTAACTCAGACCACAGAGCAGCTTTAAGTCCACTGGATTGTGGTGCATAGATGTTGAGAAAAATTAAATCTTCATCAACCCCACTCCACCTACTAGTAGCACCAGAGAAGTGATTACCATTCCGCCTAGAAACATTAAGAAAAATCGACGACTTCCACATTAAGAGAGAACCGTCTGATGCCCCAATAGATGGGCAAAAAGAAAATCCAACATCATCTGATCCCCATAATGAGTATACAAAAGAATCATTAATGTGTTCCATTTTTGTTTCCTGAAAACCCATCACCATAATATTTTCTTCTTTTATAATGGACGGAATCCAATTTTGTTTGTAATTCAATCCAAGACCGCAACAATTAATAGAAATAATATTCATGAAAATATTTAAACACCATGATTGAAAAACGAGTTTAGTGAGAGTCGTTTTTCACCTATAAACAATCAACTTCAAATTCGGTACCCAACTTTTCAGCAAATTCTCTTAGACCTGAGTTACCTGATGAGGAATATGCTGGCTTTTCCAGTCCATGATCACAAGAAGCTTCGGTTCTTAGTTTCTTGTTCTTTGATGTTGACTTCTTTTTCATCTGATGGAAGCTAATCTTTCCCCCAAAAGGAATAGAAATTAACAAACTATTGTGTATAAAATTCAAATGTTTGTTACTTTGTTGCAAGTTCCCGTATTATTCTATATCTAAAACCCAGATTTTTGGGCCGCTAAAAGTACATATTTTACATTGTATTTACGGGATTGTTATGGGACAAAATGTGGCTGAAAATGAATGAGTACAAAGGATTACTGAGCATGGTACATAAAGGGTACATATGTTTCACATTTCTATTGGTACAAGTACAGCGGGTAACTGTAGCTCCGTTCCGTTAGGACACTATTTGAACCACTGTTCATTACAAAATTTCCCGTTTTGGCCACTGTTTGGGTCTGTTACCTGCCTGTAATGGTTACTTTGTACCAGTTTTTTTATCTTTTTTATAGGTCGTATTTTTGCCCATTGATTCATTTATGTCCCCCAATACCAGAAACTTCCACCAGACCTTATCCATACCTGCATCCACAACAAGATCAAANAAAAAAAAAAAAAAAAAAAGGAATCTTTGTTATCCATATGATGCTTTGTTTTGTATTTTGTCCCTTTATACGTGCTAATTCACATCCCTTTTTATGGAGATAAATTGAGACAAGATCTAGATCTCCCAAGTAAGTTTTTATTTTTTCCTAATTTAGAGATAAAGATAACAATATTAGATGTAACGGCCACTGATTTTGAGTTTCAACTTCCGTGGATTTAATTTTGCGGGTTTTTAGATTTAGGGTTTTCATTATTATAAATTGTTGTTCTAATTTTTATTTTATTTTCTAATTTTTTTGCAGTACGAAGTGGCTGCAAAATTGAATAGCAGAAAAAAATGTTACAAAGGCATGAGTATTTGCATAACATGGAGGTTAGTATAATTTTCCCCTAATTTACTTTATAATTTTAGGGTTTTGTGTTTATGGATTTAGGGTTTTCAATTTTTTTTATACGTACACTTCATTCATCTCTGTCTTCCACAGATCCACTGTTAGCCTCGCTCTTTTATAAATATAACGTCACATACGTGAATTGGACTAGATATGTAGTAAGTTGTGTCCATAGGGACTAATTATGTACATTAGGCAAACATGTATATGTACATTAGGCAAACATGTAGTATGATGAGCCTATAAATACCTTATGACTCTCCATGAGGGGTGTGGTTAAGCATTAGGTGTGTGCATTCACTTGTTCTTATCAATAAAAGTATCTTTTCTTATCCACCCTCTCTTTACTTTCTCTCACTAAAAGATGAATCCTTTCATCTTCATTGATCAACCAAGACCTCCCGAATCTCACTAAAAGATGAATCCTTTCATCTTCTTTGATCAACCAAGACCTCCCGAACCACATAAATCATAGATATTTTCGGAGGAGCCAGGTTGCTATACTTTGTGATTTTTGTGGTGAAATCTTGTCAAAAACGTACTATTTTAAATCTGTTATTATGTTTTTTTAACTGTGTTACATACTTTTGATTATAATAGTTTTAAATTGTCCACTTGGTCATAGTTAGATCTGCTTTCCTTTTTGTCTCGTTATCTGTGGTTTCAGTAGTCATTTTTGAAGAAAAATTTTCTGGGTTTTTCTGGGTGGAGTTGAAGATCTCCGAGTAAGGAAACCTTCGACTCAGATTAACCATCGACCAAACCAAGATTACAAGAAACCACATGGTAACCATAACCTTAGTTTTGACCTCAGATCTATCACTCTTCATTGGTCAAGAAAGGTGAAAACAAAAGTTAGACAGAATGAAGATGAAGCAGAGACCATGACCACTATCCAAATACCAAAATCAAAGTTGACTTCAGTTTATTATACATCATCAGTCAACATCACCAAACTGAAATGAAAAGGCACTACTAGAAAAAGGGCTATCCTTGACTCGCATTGCGAGTCAAGAAGAGGTCTTATGACGCGCAAATGCGAGTCAAGGAAAGTACCGTCATAAAAATTCATGACTCGCATTTGTGCGTCATCCTTCTATGACTCTCACTTATGACCCCTTTTGCGTGTCATTACCCTTAAAATCATTTTGAGTTTTTGACAAACTTTTATGACACACTTTTCTGACATATGTTTTTGCGAGTCATTACCTTAAAATCATTTTTTTTTAATTTTTTCTGTTTTTTAATTAAAACCTGATTATATACATAAAAAATGAAAATAAACCTGATAATTGTACAAAATTAACACATTTCATATATATCAAAACCATGCGTTACCAATTCATTACATAACAGTTCATGTCAAAATATAGACCGATAATTATTAAAGTTACTACAATACGATTTCTATATTCCAAAACGCTTAGCTAGCTAACACATCTTAAGCTTCTGTCATGGGGTACTCAAACACGAAGTCTTTACCAGAAAGCTTCCTGTAGACTCCACTGAATGTTTCCAGCTTGTACTCGGTGTCATTACGAGCCTTTGGGTCCAAGTAGATCTGTAAAAACATACAAGTCAAGTTATAACAGGAGCAAAAAACAACTTCAAGAACATCCACATATATATCAAGAAAATAAGCAATCACCATAATGATCTTTGAGCCATCGAGCCTGTATCGAACACGTTTTCCAACAATCTCACCTGGGTGGCACACATCCTCAAGCATGGCATCATGCACTGCTGTCAGGGTACGGGAACGCGGTGTTTGTTTAAAGGGGTGTTTNCTGCTGTGAGGGTACGGTAACGAGGTGTTTGTTTAAAGGGGTGTTTGTTTAAGCTTATATGTGGCCTTATTAGCTTATTTGATTTCGGCTTATATTACATAAGCCCCATTTTTTGGCTTATTTTGAGAACTATTTGCTTATATAAGTTTGTTATATCATAACAAACTTATATAATCCAGTAAGTCTCAAAATAAGCCTGAAAATTGGGGCTTATCAAATATAAGCCGAAACCAAATAAGCTCGTAAGTCCACATATAAGCTCAAACAAATACCCCGTAAATAATCAATTTTAAAGTAGCTGCAACAAAAGTTAGGGAATCAGGTCAGGGGTCATAACAAAAAAAGTATTATAATACATTTGCTTTTAATTAATTTAAAAAAAAAATACATTTGCTTTTAATTAACTTATTATAATTAACTTATATACATCAGCTGCCAACAATCAATGTCGATGAGCACTCAACCCATGTCAATAATCAATATTGGTATACATTATTTTTTAAAGGCAAGAAATGTTGCAGGTGGGGACTTCCATATTTCTGGAAGCTGTCTTTCATGTTCATTCTACGTGTTAACAACAATTGGCCCTGTGAGACCTCTAGACTCTAGAGGCTAAATTACATACATCATTTACAAAACAATAGTTTGTCACTTTGTCAAACTTATGATCAACTAGCTAACAGCCTAACAAAATAGAGCTATTAAAATCAGTTGCGTAAGGATATCAATACTCACAAACATACAATATCTCAATAATCAGTTTCCGTTAAGCAAATCCTGCCTCCCTCTACATCTGCTCAACTTGACCCAAGATAATATTAAAATCGAATCATAAATAGTTTTTTTCCTAACACAAAAAGCCGTTCAGTGTGACTACACGCGTAAACTGCAATGTAGTTTACACCAGCGCCAGAGGACGTCTAACTTGTAAGTGCAAGTAGGTAGTAAAACATACCAGGTGATTCAAAAGCATTTCTTAAGCATATTTATCATGTTCGTTCACCAGCATTACTTATCACTTCCTTTTAGCTTTAGTTGTTGCCAAACTATAATGTTAATTAATATGGATAAGCTACATAATTAAAACACAAATAGATGAAAAAGCACAAAATTAAACAAGTACCTCATGCTTGGGAAGATTTGGACTGTTTGGACCCGATGCTGAATGAGAAGACTGTACAGACTCATGTAGCACACTTGCTTCATCATCTAGGTTTAACGCGCCAATAGTGGCTTCACTGTGTAATGAATGAAGTGTAGAAGAACCATAAACATTCTGCTCTTTTCCTGATAAGTTTATACCTGACAAGGTAGTGTCCTCAGCAAAGTCAGTCTCGGTCAACTTTTTAAAGGCCCAATTTTCTTCTTCCTTAGTATCGAGTTTTCCACCTAAACCTTGAACAGATTCAGAACCACCATCTTTTCCTACCTGATGATCATAGACCTCTGCGTTTTCAGATTCTGATACCACGTTCTCTTGCTGGTTAGGAGGCACAACAAAATGACCAGACATGAATAACGCATTTGAAGTTTCAACTTTATCTTTGTCAACTACATCACCCTTTTCTTCATGTTTAAACTGTGGGATAGTCCCACCTGGTGCAGCGGCGTATGCTGATGCAGTGAGTGATACCACTTCCCAGTCAGCTCCCCGAGGGGTAGTACCCTGTCCATCCTCTTTATCTGCCATCTGTCACAAATATGTTCCTGAAATCATGCATCCAACATCGCACATTAGTGTAGGTACGAAATTACAAGTTAATCATCGTACGAAATGACAAGTTAATCATCCAGTTTCTTTATTAAAATGATGAAGCAACAAAATCATAAAGTTCGCAGAAACCATATAGCATGCCATACAACATAAAAGAATTCCATAAGATTTATTAATAATGATAGTGGCTACAATAACAAAACACAAAAAACTCATAGAAGGGAATTACAAATTCCATATAACAGTGTCAATCCATCTAATTTTCTAATCAAAATATGAAAATATTTTCAAACTTGAACACACCCGGATAACATAAATGTCGTAAATGCATAAAAACCACCATTTGAAACTACCAATGGGACCAGCTCCCTAAACATGGGATTGTTTATTCCAAACTGCTTATGCTTTTCGGAGAACCAACTTCCAAACTGCTTATTTCACCCTTACAAAATGAGATAAGCAGATTGTATAAACAATCCGAAACACCCTTAAAACTACTCAAGTGTAAGCTTATTTCTGGGCTTACGAGCTTATATGTTTCATAAGCCCCAAAATTTTTTTGGCTTATTTAGAGACTTAAGGGCTTATATAAGTTTATTATGTCATAAAAAACTTATATAAGTTCACAAGTTTCAAAATAAGGCGAAAACAGATAAGCCCATAAGCTTAAATAAACACCCATTTAGGGGAGTGTTTGTTTAAGCTTATTTGTGGGCTTATGAGCTTATTGATCTCGGCTTATATTTTCATAAGCCCCAATTTCCCGGCTTATTTTGAGACTTATTGGCTTGTATAAGATTATTATGATATTATAAGCTTATATAAGCCCAGAAGTCTCAAAATAAGCTAAAAATTGGAGCTTATAAGCCCACAAATAGGCTTAAACAAACACCCATTTAGAACATTTTAACATGCCTATAAGGTCAACACCAATACGCGAAACAAACGAGGTTCTTAATACATGCATAACACCAACATCTTTTAAAGTATTATTATTATTACTTTATAACCTTAAATTATAATTCTAATAGACCCCAATAAAAAAAGTATGCAACTTTATTTCAAGAACATTATAAAAAAAGAATCAATCTTTAACAATTTTTTAACAAATATCCATAGTAGAAAGTTAATGGGTTAAAAATAATAATAATAATTGAAATAAAAGTGGGTACCTCGTCGGAAGAAGCGATGAGGGCAGGGCGGTGAATGGAGGCGATGCAGCAGGTTGCCATGGCTTTATGACCTTTCAGCCGTCGTGGTGTTCTTGTGGGGTTCTCTTCCGCCATTTTTCTTCAACTCAGCTTTTGGTTAGCGAGAGGCGATGGAGCAGTGGTGAGGGTGAGGGTTGTGTTGTGGTGATGGAGTCGAGAGGTTGTGAGAGAGGAGTGATGAGAGTTGGATGGAAAGTGAGAGTTGGATGGAAAGTGAGATCTATATCTCAGATCTATTTTAACAACTGACAGGTTTTTTTCGACCTCTAGACCACCCGACAAACTCAAATTATTACCCAATTTCCAGGAACAAAAAGGACTAAACTAAAGGAACAACAATATGGACTCATTTGAAATGTCGAAATCAGATTATAAGCTGGTAAAAGAGGCCGATCAGCTGCAGTGGTGCAACTATCCAACTCGCACAAAACAGCCCCCTCGAGCTTAAGACCAAAATTATACCTCAACATTTTTATACATTCAAAGAGGACACAATGGACTACTTCTTACTAGAATAACATCAACAATTATACAAGAACGAACCTGGAAGTCTAGAGCTCTAAACAGTCCTGCGAGTTTAGCTAGAGAAGAGTAAAATGAAAGGCACATAACCTGTGCAGGGAGTTCGCATGCTGCCAATTAACCCCAAACACTTTTACATATCTAATATGACCTCAAATAGCTAGACAATGCAAGGACCAATTTGACCAGGACACATTAACGAGCTCAAGATTAAATGCTTAGAAACAAGCTCAACCTAAGAAGGTATAGAGCGACCTGCACAAACAGGTTCTGTACAGAACTAACTCGGTTTCATCAGCTTTTACCAACAATAAAGTTTGAACTAACCTCGTTGTCAAGAAAACTGTTACCATGGCGATGTTGTGGTGGTAGTGGCGTTGGGGCAGCTGTTGAGAGGACGGCGGCGGCTTTAGACACTCTCCTGCAAGAAACATATATATTAAAACTCGTGCATAAAAACGTGATATAAATCTTTGGAAATTATATAAATCTTTGGAAATTATAAATAAAAATAATGAAAAAATAGAAGATGAAATGGATTGCTTTCTCACTGTTCCAATTTGTGTATCTCCAATCATCAATCTGGAGAAACATGGTACTCTTACAAGTTTACAAAGGCTATCAACAGCGTCCTTGTGTAGCCTTATGCCGTTTAATTGCAGGTGTGAAAAGCTGCAAGCAACAAAAACCAATTACTAACTGAATCTTTGAAAGGAAAGATTCTATGATATATTACGTATATAAAAAAGTACACCTCTTAAGCATTTGGAGTTTGTCCAGCAGATGAACAATGGCCAATCCTTTTATTGAGCGATTGTATCCTGTTCAACGGTAGAAACTTAAGCATGCTTAATTGACAATTAAACACAGCACGGAACATTCTACTATCCACACTAGCGTAATTGCAAGATCAACAAGTACAAATTAATGGTTCAGATTTTGACTGGTCAACTTCGGTATCATTTTTGTCCGTAAATGTTAGGCATGACACTACGATGATAATAGAAATATGTGAAGATAAAAAAAATTGAATGAAACAACATTTTGATGAGTATCATATGTTCCGATTTAGATAGTTATATTAAAACCGTTTGAGATAAAAACTCAACCAAAATCAACCAACACACATTTAAGCCATCAAATATATTCATCATCAATTTACCTATAAAAAGTTCTGAAAGTTCCGCTTCAGAATCCAGAGACTCGGTAATCTTTTTGATTGTTAGAGATGAGATAGAACAACGCTCTATATTTAATCTGTAAAGACCTGCAATAAATAGTATTTAAACTGTGACATATAAACGGGTAAAATTCAAGAAACAAATATCACAAAAACAAAGACATGATGGAAGGTGGTATCTAAAGATGATAAATTCTATTCTTACATCCTTAGATAACACAAAAACCTATTGGCTGCTTACCTCCCCTACTTCCAAAAATCAGCATCAATCTAACTTCATCTGAAATATCCTTAGTTTGTTGATGTTTTAGTAGTAATAAGATGTTATTGAACTATTTCATTTATAGTACTAAAAAGCCTGTACTATGTCTCATTTTCAAATTTATCATTATTACTATGTTATTGGTCCATGTTGTAGACTCATGAAATGGATGAATTACCTTTGCACTTCTGCAAGATAATCGAAAGGTAAGGAGCGCATCCATCTGTCAACGGATTCCCCGAGATATCAAGTATTTCCAAACGGGACAAAAGCCCAGGACTTTCACATATCTGTATGTTATAAAGAACTCAATAAACTGTCCTAAATGATTCCAAGAAATAATGTGAGAGCAATGAATTTGAGTTTTTATGTAAACACGCTCATAAGCATAATTTGAACCTCCTATAGTCCATGCAATATTTAGTTTGTTATTCTGTATATGCCTACAGTAGTTCATAATGAAAGTATTGCTAAAGTAATCTACAAAATGAAAGTATAGAGTAGTTCATAATGAAAGTATTGCTAAAGTAATCTACAAAATGTGAAACTAAATTGGGAAACAAATAAAGAGAACGCACTGGTGGTTTTAAAAGCAAATGGCCAATGAGTTACAGCAATCCATCAGACTTGAACAATGACAGCTTTGTTATATGGCACGTTACAACGGGCCAGCTGGGTAAATAGCAGGTCATTCTTTAGTATGGGATATGTACATCCCCACGGAGCCTTTCCTAGACTTCTAAAAAACAGCACATTTAATATAAGCTCACCAAAATAAGTTTTTGAAGGATAACTACACGTGAATAAGTTATTTAGGAGGCCATATATTTAAAAACATCTCGAGGGCTTTCACCTATTTCAAGCATCTGAATATTCCCTTTTTAAGATTAAAATATGTATACATTTGACCCGTTGGAGATATAATAAATTAAAATACAACTAAAATCAAAGGATTATAAGCAAATTGGTCAAAATTTCCCCAATAATGTGCTACTTCAAGGTAAAGATAATGAAGAATATCAAGGCAAAATAAAAGAAGGAAAAAAACCTGGTATAGGGAAGTTGGACCAAAGCTATTGCAGTGCAAATCCATAGCAAAATACAAAAACTGCTGCAATTTTTATACACAAAACTGCTACAACATACAAAAACCCTAACTTTAATTTTAGAAAAACCATAACGGCGACGGTAGCAGTGGTCGTCAGGCGCGGACAACGGCAACAAACAGCGGTGCCAAAATCTTAAACACATACAAACCAAATTAAACACAAACATAAACAAAATCTCAAACATAAACAAAAATAAAACACCAAACATAAATAAAATCACAAAAATAAAAGATAAAACATAAACAAAATCACTGGTGTTGGAGATGATACTTACAGTAGTGGCGGTGGTTGCTTCGGATGGTGGTAGGATCCTTTTGGTTAGCGAGAGGCGATGGAGCAGTGGTGAGGGTGAGGGTTGTGGTGATGGAGTCGAGAGGTTGTGAGAGAGGAGTGATGAGAGTTGGATGGAAAGTGAGATCTATATCTCAGATCTATTTTGATGTTTGGCAAAGTAAGCGGGTAAATGAAAGTTAGAAAATAAAAGTGAAAATTGTAAGCGGGAAAACGAGTGTGGGTGCTAAAATGTAAGCGGGAAGTGTTTTGGCCAAAAAAAAAACGAATCAGATTGGGAAAAAAAACATAGATGACCCCTATTTAGGACGAAGCAAAACGAGCGTCATCTAGCAGGCTAAATTTTAACTGATTATGACCTTATGTTATGACGCTTCTGAAAACGAGTCATCCCTAATAAAAAATTTACTCGTTATGACTCTTATTTTATGACTTTGCTATTTGCGCGTCATCTTGTAGCGTGCGTCATAAAATGCGAGTCAAGGATAGACCTTTTTCTAGTAGTGAGGCGAAGTGGATACAGTCGCGACTCAAACCAAAAACATATTCAACTAAACCTACTGCTAGAACCAACAACATCGTTAACAACACTCAACATCAACTTCATCTCTAACCTAATCCCCATCTCATATTACAATCTCATACTAACCCTTCAACAAGACACGAAGATACACGAGCACAGATTTAGTTCAACTTTTAACCTAATCTTTAAAAGATTTTTTTGTTTGAACGTATGTCATCATGGCTCGTTGTGAAGACACGCTTTCTGTTTTTTTTTTTTTTTTTTTTTTTTTTTTTTTTTTTTTTTTGTAAAAGGTCAACGACCCGGTAAATATATTACTCCAAAAATCATTTAAGTACAACGGATATGGGTGAGTCCCATATCTCAGCCCGTTACATAGGCGAAAAGCTTACATAACAAGATACTTCCTATTTTCTAAACAAGAAAACAAAACCACTAACCACATGATAATAAAAACTCTGACAAAATATAAACTACTTCCTACGACCTTGGAGATTAAAGCCATACATGGCATTAAGAGCATCCAAATTTCCAGGAAGGTCATAAATTTGCTTCGAATAATCATCATAGTCATCAAACTCATCTTCACGCTTATGACCACCACCGAAAAGATTTGCTGATACGTCGAACGTGTTAAGAACCTCATCATCATCACTATCAGAAACCACAACATCACCCACCTTTGAAAATGGGTTATCCCTCTTAGTGGAAGAGGTAGACGGAACATGATGACCATCATCATCCACAAGAGTAGCTTTCCCATCAATAAGTAGCTGTTCAAGCTTCCCAATTTTCTCAACTATAGGAGTAGAACCAACTCCCTTTGTTCCCATTGAATCACTCACAAGCAGTTCTTGTGATGCATTACCGTTTAACGACTCATCTTTATTAACTTCCATTGTACGACCATAATCCACATCATTGTTGTTGTCAATAGTAGAAACACCAAAAGCATCCGTATCATCCATATTAAGAGCATCAAACAGGTTTGATGTAGAGATCTTCGTTCCACTAGAACTAGCCATATCATATGTCTTCTTCTTAGTGCCATCCGCTTTCTTAGGTTCAGGAAGAGTCTTTCTGGGTTGATATTGAAATTTCTTACCCACAACAGGTTTAGTATACCCTCCTTGACTTGGATTTGTAGGACCTCCTTGCTTACCCTTTTTCTTTTTAGTGACAGTCTTGAAACCGTCATTAGAAGGCATAGTAGGCTGAGCAGCAGGTACAACAACTTTTGGACACTCAACCATAGTATGACCAAAAATCTTACACTTCTCACACCGAGGAGGTTTCCACTCGTATTCAACCCTTATCTTCTCAATAGTCGATCCCGATCCATCAAGTAAAGGGATCTTAAAAGTAAGGCTTTCCCTAAGCACCTCATCTGATTCCACTTCAATCATGCATCTAGCAAAACTACTACGGCCCCACGATTCCTTGCACATTTGGCTAGTAAAAGCATCTAATCTTTTTGGCGTGCCAATCAATGTTGCAAGAAGACTAAGGCCATCATCAGAAAACATAGCAAGAGGAACATCATGGAATTTAACCCACACCGGGATGTTGGTCAAATCCTCTTTAAGCAAATTGGTGTTTAATGTCCAGGGTTTAAGAATAATAGGGACATTTCTAATCAACCAAGGGTCGTTATCAAGCACATCATCAACACCTTTCTTCAAATTGAACTTAGAGAAGAAGAACCCCTTTGCATTCATCATTACCCTTTGTAACCCGTACTTAGCCCACGCATTGCGTACATAGTAGTCAACAACAGGAAAAGCAAGGCGTTGGCCAAGAAAGTACCCATACAACGTATTCTCAAATCTATTGTTTACCTCTTCAACCACTTTCATAGGAATAGACAAATCCACATCATTTGATTTCTTGCTACATTCCAGCCTATGGAAATTAGATATGTGTTTCTTAGGTTCATTAGAAGTAGCACTCGCATATGATGTAGACGGTTGCTTCAATTCATCCACACCAACCTTATCAACACCAACAACCCCATGTGAATTTGTATCAACCGTTTCAGTACTAGGAGCATGATTAGCAGCCCCATGTGAGTCATTGGTGGGAGATAAGCTCAGTTTTCCAGCCATTTTAGCAACTTTAACTCCATCACCTTTAGGAAGATTACCATCATCACCATCATTAACCATTGAAGGAGAGGCAAATGAAACCGGCTCCACTTGCTTAGGCACATCTTTAGAGAAACCTGTTGCAACATCCACGTTCAAATTGACACTATTAGGGTTCAGTGTTGAGGTTTGCCTCAACTCACCAAAGCTAATAGTGGCACTATGATGATTCCGATAACTCGCAACCATCAGGAGGGAGAAGAACATGCCAAAAGAAGTAGTGTTTCGTCTTCAGTAATTTGGTTGATCGAAGGAATTGTGCTTAATCAAGAACCGATAAGGTACAAAGAATGTGTACATCGGGGCTTATTACCAACTTGAATGCAAATCTATGTGAGTTATGTTGTTATGATGCTCCCCGAACGACAACCATTGTGCTATAGTTTAGAGTCTACTTTATCCGCCGCGTGATAGAAGAAGGGTTGTTAGTTCAGGAGGGAGCAGATGAAAAATGGAATGAAAAGGCTCACTAGTTAGGACGGAGTAATAACCTAACTAGATCATTACAGTTGAAGTTCAGAGCTACACAAATCAGTGCCATCAGTGCCAAAGATCAAAAGCCGAGATTGTCTGAAGAGAAGAACTTCAAGTCTGCCTCAGTATCTAGACTACAGAGACTTTGCGCTTCAACAACGTCAACATAGTTTACTATTGTTGTAATTTACTTTGTTTCTGTATTTATAAGTCTCATTGTAACCATTCACGTGTGACGATATCTTGGAGGGAGATTGTTAGCCTCGCTCTTTTATAAAGATAACGTCACATACGTGAATTGGAATAGATATGTAATAAGTTGTGTCTATAGGGACTACTTATGTACATTAGGCAAACATGTAGTGTGATGAGCCTATAAATACCCCTCATGACTCTCCATGAGGGGTGTGGTTAAGCATTAGGTTTGTGCATTCACTTGTTCTTATCAATAAAAGTATCTTTTCTTATCCACCCTCTCTCTACTTTCTCTCACTAAAAGATGAATCCTTTCATCTTCTTTGATCAACCAAGACCTCCTGAATCACATAAATCATATATATTTTCGGTCCTACATCCACAAATCCAGAAACTACTAAGATCCATAAGAATGGCTTATGATGATGATAATTGCTTCACTGCACTTTAGAAGGTGCGTTCTCTCTTGCTTTTTATATTTTTACTTTTTGTTGTTGTTTTTTTAAGGTACTACATCAGTTGCAATATGGGGTGGGTCGGCAGAGGGTTCAAAACGGGTTAGGGTGGGTTTAGTTAATAAGGGGTGTTTAGGATTGCTTATTTCCTGCCTTTGGTTAAGTAGTGATGCGACATGTGTGTTCCTATGAGTTTGGTGCTTATTTTGGTGCATTTATGATCTGTTTTATTTTGGTGTCTATATGATTGGTATGTTGTGCCGAGAGATGCGGCTGTGCCGTTTGAGGATATGCTGAGTGATGAGGCGAAAAGTGTAGCGCTTTTCGGGGGTCATTTAAGCCCGAAATCGTATTTATTTGATCAAATATCACCCTAAATCGTTCCTTTTGGCATTTTAGGTACTTTGGAGAGAAATTCTGGTAAAGGAAGCATTTTGGACGTTTTCGGAGCATAAAAGTGAAGAATTTGACAAAGTGTCAAAATCTGCTGGAACAGTACTCTAGACGGCGTCAAGACCATGCTTGACGGCGTCAAGCCTTGATAAGCCAGAACGGATTAAAGAGGGACGGCGTCAAGAAGGCTATCAAGAAACCCTAACCACGGCGAGGTGACGGCGTCAAGTCCATAACGTGACGCCGTCAGATCTGTTTTTCTATATATATTCGCATAATTTTTAGTCATTCGTGTGGAACTTTTTAAAGAGAAACCCTAGACGATTTTTGCAGCTTTTTTAAGGATTTTA
>LBNU01010089.1:0-110551 GCA_014162995.1 Artemisia annua
ACAGGAGGTTTTGGCAGGGCATGGCATGGTCATAGAAGACTCTGATATTCATACAGGGACCGTTTAAACTATTTTTAAAGGCCTACTTCCGCATTACTTTTAACAATGTAAATTCAACGCATTTTGTTAAACTATTTTATTCTAAATGAATGAGATGAAACCGTTCTTTGCACTTGTGCTGTGGTACCAATTGAGTCGCACCCCAAAAAAACATTACTTTCCGCTGCAAACCATTTTTGGGGGTGTGACAGGTGGTATGCAATCATCTAGTGAAGCTCAAATGATTGATGATGGTGTCCCTAAGGGAATTGCTCCAAGTAGCAGTTTATCTGATTCTGCTGCTACAACTGCAGACAACTCTGTTGCTAAACCTGCAGGCAACTCTGCTGCTGAGCAAACTGCTTCTCCAGAGATACTTAAGTTTCCTACAGTTGACACAGAAGGCATATCCTTGGTTGAAGAACCTTTTCAAGATGATCCAGAAATGCCTGGATTGACTGAAATCTATGAAGATACAGATGATGAAGCTCTTGATGGTGAAATTTTTGGTGCTCAGACTGACTTCAACAACATGGAACTCAATATTCCTGTCAGTCCTACTAAGACAACAAGAATTCATAAAATTCATCCAAAGGAAAATATTTTGGGTGATCCGTCATCTAGTGTTCAAACAAGGAGGGTGACTAAGGAAATGCTTCACAAAGGTTTCTTTGCTAGATCTCTACATCAAAGAAACAGTCACAAAGATCTACAAAATTGCCTTTTTGCTTGTTTTCTATCACAAATAGAACCCAAGAATGTTTATAAAGCCTTACAAGATTCAAGTTGGGTGGAAGCAATGCAGGATGAACTTCTCCAATTCAGATTACAAGAAGTTTGGACCTTAGTTGATTTACCTAATGGAAAGAGGGCTATTGGAACAAAATGGGTTTTCAGATGTAAAAGATATGAAAGAGGCATTGTGGTTAGAAACAAAGCAAGATTAGTTGCTCAAGGATACACACAACAAGAAGGAATTGATTATGATGAAGTATATGCACCTGTGGCAAGGATTGAAGCCATTAGACTGTTTTTGGCTTTTGCTTCATATAAAGACTTTGTGGTGTATCAAATGGATGTGAAAAGTGCTTTTCTGTATGGGGAAATCAAAGAGGAGGTTTATGTGACACAACCCCCTGGTTTTGAAGATCCAAATTTCCCTGACAAAGTGTATAAAGTTGAAAAGGCACTGTATGGTTTGCATCAAGCTCCAAGGGCATGGTATGAAAAGTTGTCAACCTACTTGTTAGACTGTGGTTTCACTAAGGGTAGAATTGATAAAACTTTGTTCATTAAGAAGAACAAAGATGATATATTGCTGGTTCAAGTGTATGTTGATGATATCATCTTTGGTTCTACAAGCAAAGCTATGTGTGAGGAGTTTGAGAAGATCATGAAAGATAAGTTTTCCATGAGCTCTATGGGAGAACTTACCTTCTTTTTGGGGTTACAAGTGAAACAGAAAGAAGATGGCATATTTATTAGTCAAGATAAATATGTGACTGATATTTTGAAGAAGTTTGGATTCACTGATGCCAAGCCTGCAAAGACTACTATGGAAAAGGACAAACCATTGCTTCCGGATGAAGAAGGCAAAGAAGTGGATGTACATGTCTACAGATCAATGATTGGTTCATTGATGTATCTTACAGCTTCAAGACCAGACATTATGTTCTCTGTTTGTGCATGTGCAAGATTTCAAGTTAATCCTAAAGAATCACATCTCAATGCAGTAAAGAGAATCTTTAGATACTTAAGGCATCAACCAAAATTGGGGCTTTGGTATCCTAAGAACTCACCATTTGAGTTAGAAGCTTTCTCTGACAGTGATTATGCTGGAGCAAGTTTGGATAGAAAATCCACAACTGGAGGTTGTCAATTCCTTGGAAATAGGCTGGTGTCATGGCAATGCAAGAAACAAACTGTGGTGGCAAATTCTTCAACAGAAGCTGAGTATGTGGCTGCTTCTAGTTGCTGTGGTCAAGTGCTTTGGATGCAAAATCAATTGCTGGACTATGGGTACAACTTTATGAACACCAAAATATATATAGACAATAACAGTACTTTGTGCATAATTAAAAATCCTGTTTTTCACTCAAAGACAAAACATATTGAGATAAGACATCATTTTATTAGAGATTGCTATGAAAAGAAGTTGATTCAAATTGTTAAAATTCATACTGATAAAAATGTTGCAGATCTACTCACTAAACATTTTGATGTGGGTAGGTTTCAATATTTGGTTGCAAGTATTGGTATGATCAATCTTTAGAAAAACTTATCTCTATGTGTTCTTGTCAAGTTTTGTAAAAGGATTTGTACTGTTATTGCTCTCAATAAGTTTGTTGTATATTGCTTTAAGTGAATCTGCTGCTAAGTCTACTCTGCTGCTATTGGAAACTCTGCTGCTGAGTTAGACTTTGCAATTTTGGACTTGTTTGTTTTGTGTTGTTGGACTAATCTTTTGCAGGATAAGTTAAGCATGGATGTGTGTGCAAAGTGTACAAGGAAGAGATTATAACATAAAAGTAAATTTTATTCCATCATCAAAGGAAGCACTACACAGAAAGTACCAACAAAACACAAAAGAGTCTACATCAAAGATATACTTCCTAACAGGCCAACTACATGGGTCCTTTCCCTTTGTCCTTTGGATCATGCTTCTTCTTCAAGTGCATATCCTTGGTCCACACCCTCTTGCAAGCAAGAGCAACTACAACTTTGAGGGGAGGCCTTCTTGATGATTTAGGGGACTCAGGAACTGGAATAGAAGGCAAGGGAGGCATGTTTGACATAGCTGCTTGCAGGGCTTGAGCAAGGGCATTTGGAAGCTTCTTGGCAAGATCAGCAGTATCTTCCTCACGAGGAACCCTAGATGTTCCTTCACCTCTTGAAGTACCCTCACCTCTTCGATTGGTGGGTGCTTGATAGTTTCTATGCCATGGAAGATAGGCAGCATTGATGTCGTGTTTGAATTTTCGAGCCTGTTCTTTGGTTCTGCTTAATCTACGGGGAGGACGGTATGGTGGCAAGTATGGTGGCATTGGCATGATGTCGTTTGGAGTGTCAAACTCTGAGTCAGAAGAATCAGAGGAGTCAGAAGAGATGTTGATCACTTCACGTTTTGGTGCCATGAGATAATTTGGGAATGAGATTGATTTTTGAGGAGAAAGTGATTTGATTTAAGAAAAAGATTAGGGTTTGATTTGGTTTATAATTGGAAGTGATCGGATTTCCTTCTTATAAAGAATCAAAATTGGGGAAAACAATTAATGCGTAGTTGGTAATTACCATTAATTAGGAAAATAAATGGAAGGTTTGACTTTTTGATCGGTTGACCAAGAAATATCAAGATACAGTCAACTCTGCTGCTAGCCAAAACCATTCTGCTGCTAGTTATATGACTCTGCTGCTGGTGGTGCTGCTACTTAGGGTTCTGCTGCTCGGTTTAAAAGTGGAAGGGCGGTTATGTAACTTCCCAAATCAAGTTAAAAACCTAATTGATTCTCACAATTAGTTTTTATACGCTCCTAATTGACATATAACCGTGCACAACCTTTCCATTACAACCACAATCACAAATCCCCAAATTCCCAAACCTTTCGATCATGGAGATTACACGCACTTGGGCTAGTGAACACAACAATATTGCACTTCTTGATGCAAACTCAGTACCAAATGAGTTTACAGAGATGGTGCATTTTCTTAATGCTAGTTCAATTAAGTATGCATTATCAGTCAACCCAACGATCTACCAATCCTATATCAAACAATTTTGGGTTACTGCTAAGATCAAATCTCACAAGGGTGAAAATTATATTGCTGCTATGGTGGATGATCAAAAGGTGTTTGTGAGTGAATCCATTATTAGGGATACTCTTCTCTTTGATGATGAGGGTGCTCCTAAGGTTCTGGTGAAAGCTGATCTGTTTGCTGGGTTACAAACTTTGGGATATGAGAGGAAAAACAATGGTTTAAAATTTCAAAAAGGTCTTCTCTGTTCTCATTATAAATTTTTGGTTCATACTCTCTTACACTGTTTGAGTTCTAAAACTTCTGGGTGGAATGAGTTCAGTGCACCCATAGCTTCTGCTATGGTGTGTCTGTGCAAAGGAAACCCTTTCAATTTTTCAAACTTGATTTTAGAGGGTATGTTTAAATCACTGAGGGAGGGGGGAACTTATTTACTTTATCCTAGATTCATTCAATTGATTGTTGAAAACAAAATCAAAAAGGTCAGAACACATAGGGCTATCTATGAGGCTGTACCTTTGGTGCCTAAAATGTTTGCATTTTTACTTAAAGATGGAAAAGGTTTTTCTGGCAAAGTTACACCACTTTTACCTTATATGGTGGAACTTGTGCAAAACAATCAGGATGAAGGATCAGAAAACCCCACTGAATCCCAACACACATCCACTTTTGAAGATTCAAATGAGGTTTCATCCCCTAACACTGAAAAGACCCAAACACATAGGACAACCTCAAAGGGCACTGAGCATTCTCAGGCTAGTGTCAGGATGGAAAAACAACATGAGACTGTCTTAGGTGATGGAGAAGGCAGATTGGAAAGGGCTGACACTACTGCTACTAGCTTAGAAGCAGAGCAGGACAGTGTTAACATCAATAAGACCCAATCCAAGGCAACATCTAGTGATAAAGGTTCTTCTGAACCTGAATCCAGTGATGGAAACCCTAGCCAAATGGAAAATATAGGGGGTTCAGGTGATCAAACTAGGTTTGATACTGAGCAAAAGTCCAAAGATTCACCTCTCAGGGAAGGTCACACATCCCGAAGTGATGAGGACAGATCTGTTACTAAGGAATTGATGGATGACACTGTACACAATGACAATGACCATGATTCACCTCTCGGACCAGGTAACACAGGTCGAAGTGATGAGACTAGTATGAAACAAGTTAAGGAATTGATGGCAAAATGTACCACTTTGGAGAAAAGATGCTCATCTTTGGAGGAAACAGTTTCTGCACAATCCAAACAAATCACCAAAATGCAGAAACAGATGAAGATGCTACTCAGTTTAAAGAAATCAAGATCTTCAACCTTCAAGAAATTTAAGAAAGTGGGAACTTCCAAGCATATTAGATCCTCTTCTCTACCTACTGCTATGGAGGTGGATGCTTCAAACAGGGGAGGAATAATTTGGATAAAACAGGGGAAGATAAAATTTTGGAAGAAAATGTTGCTGATGATGGTTTGGTATTGGGAGATGATATGGAGGTTGATAGTGGAGATGGTGATGATGCTGCAAAATATGTAGTTGCTGATAAAGAAGGGCATGAAGCTGTTTTGAAAAAGCTTGTGGAAAAAGAAGAGTTGGTGGATAAGCTTAAAACTCTGGAACCTGAACAACTTGTGAAGGCTTCAGAGGTGATGACTGAGGCTATAAAGGAGTTAGGAGAAGATTTGAATAATTCTGTTGCACCAGATAACTCTGCTGCTCCAGACAACTCTGCTACTCATAACTCTGCTGCTCCAGAATCTGCTGCTCCAAGTGTTGCTAATCAGTCTGTGGTTAATGAAGATTCTGTTGTTAGACACTCTGCTGCTCAAGAGACTACTGCTGTAAAAACTATTGCTGATCCTGCTGCTAGTGCAAAAGGAGACTCTGCAGATGCACAGAGATCTGCTGCTGGATCTAGTGACAAAGCTGCTGCTGAGGCAATGGTTGAATTAGCAAAACAAACAGACCAACAACAACAATCTCAACAACAACCACCACCACCTAAACAGATTCAAACAACACAACCAACATCATTCTCACAACCAATTCATGTCTCTAAGTTGCCAACAAAGGGGGTATCTATCAGAGAGCTTTCTGTTCCCATCAAGAAAGCTCTCTGATAGATACCCCCTTTGTTGGCAACTTAGAGACATGAATTGGTTGTGAGAATGATGTTGGTTGTGTTGTTTGAATCTGTTTAGGTGGTGGTGGTTGTTGTTGAGATTGTTGTTGTTGGTCTGTTTGTTTTGCTAATTCAACCATTGCCTCAGCAGCAGCTTTGTCACTAGATCCAGCAGCAGATCCCTGTGCATCTGCAGAGTCTCCTTTTGCACTAGCAGCAGGATCAGCAATAGTTTTTACAGCAGTAGTCTCTTGAGCAGCAGAGTGTCTAACAACAGAATCTTCATTAACCACAGACTGATTAGCAACACTTGGAGCAGCAGATTCTGGAGCAGCAGAGTTATGAGTAGCAGAGTTGTCTGGAGCAGCAGAGTTATCTGGTGCAACAGAATTATTCAAATCTTCTCCTAACTCCTTTATAGCCTCAGTCATCACCTCTGAAGCCTTCACAAGTTGTTCAGGTTCCAGAGTTTTAAGCTTATCCACCAACTCTTCTTTTTCCACAAGCTTTTTCAAAACAGCTTCATGCCCTTCTTTATCAGCAACTACATATTTTGCAGCATCATCACCATCTCCACTATCAACCTCCATATCATCTCCCAATACCAAACCATCATCAGCAACATTTTCTTCCAAAATTTTATCNAAGGAAGTTGCTGCTGGTAGAAAGAAGAAAAAGATTCTCAAAGGGCCAACACCTCTACAGCAAAGAAGAAATCAGGAGAAATATCTTAACAAAGTTAAGAAATGGAAAATTGCTGTTCTAAGGGGAAAGAAAGACTCTGAGATTTTTGAAATGTATCAACATGCTAGAACTGAATGTAATAGGTTCATTGCTATGGGTTCTAAAGAAGATGAAGAGATTATAGCTGAAATGAACAGAAAGCTCAGAGGTGATAAGTCTACTGGTGAGTTTGAGAAGATTAAAGAGGCTGAGAATGCTACTAAGTCTAAAGATGCAGAGCAAGAGGAGAATACAGCTAACATCAAACCTGTTCTCTCTGATGAAAACAAGAATAGAGGAATTGTTCAGAAAACATTTGCTAGGAAAAAGAGAAAGGTAGATGGTGCTGGTGGTTCTGGATTGAATAAGGGAGAAAGTACTGAAGATGAGGCAGATAGGCAAAGAGTGATGACTCTCACTTTTCTTTCACCACACAAAGAACCAGATCTCTTAAATCCTACACCTCTAGATGTTAAACATCCGATTGTGTCATACATAGTGGGACTCAGGGATTATGGAAGCAAGAAAAGAATTATGTGGGCTGTTGAAAGAACTAATGGTACATGGACTCACTTTCTATCATTTGAACACATGATGTATCATATGGATAGAAGTGATGTATGTGATCTGTGGAGGCTTTATAAAGAAAAATATGGGGAAGTCTTACCAGAAGAAGTTCATGAGAGAATCATCTATAGCAGGTTGAAGGTTATGTTTGAACCTTTTGATGGTGACTTAGAATGGAGAGCACTCAAGTCTGGAAAAGTTTACAAATGGTATTTTTATCAGTCTTGTGGTGTTCATTCTTTGACAGTTGGAGGGACAGTCATATTCATGCTTGCTGAGAAGAATTATCCAGTGCTTAACAATCATACAGCAATCATTTTTCAGATGTTGAAGCCTAAAATGCTTCACTTGCAGTATGAATTTGATGAACAAACTTATAACTTAGTCACCAAATATGAGAAGATACTTGTTGATAGTGGTGAAGTTAAGGAGTAAGTGTTTGGAAGCATCCTCTTGGTGTTTGTTCGTGCTTAAAAGAAACTTGATGATTTAGGAGGTAAATATCAAGTTTAGGGGAGGATTGTTAGGTTTTAGGAACTCTGCTTCTGAATAAAGTCAATCTGCTGATGACTGACTCTACTGCTGAAGATGACTCTGCTGCTGGAAATTGCAAGACTCTGCTGCTCAGAGTTTATTATAGTAATGAGTCGTGTATTTATAGTAATGATTGTATTAAATATTCTATAGGTTTAGAATATCATTTGCTTGTGTAAGAAGTCATTGTAAACCGTGTAGGGTTCCTTGTCTATAAAAGGAGATCCCTAGGGTTAGAGAATGTACGTGTGTTAGAAAAGTCAATTCACTTCAAGGTTGTAAAACCCTAGCATTGTAAGATTGCTCGTATTCAATATATTGAAGTGTTTAAGTGTGAAGTAAATTGTTCTTGTGTTCATCTTAAGTTAAACAATATATTCCGCGTGTTGTTTAAGTTATAATTCAAGTCAGCTTCTATACTAGATCGTTTGCTCAACTGGGATCAACAGTTTTTTTTTTCTTTTTTATAAGTTATGTTACACAAATCCAACACTTTGGCATTCCGTATGGCTGGTTCCACCACCTTTAGAGGGTTCGAATGATGAAACAATTGAAACTGTGCAAAAACAAGATGTGCATGTGTTTACCTCTAGGATGACCCAGGATGACCTTGACTATGTTAATTCTTACTTTGGCATCACTGAGGATTTGCACCCTCGTCTTCCTCCTCCTAGCTTTGTCATGAGCGATATTAACCCAAGTAAAGTGATTGGCCTTTATTACAATTTTTTCACCATATCCGGAGTGCGCGTCCCTTTTTCTAAGTTTTAATTGAATGTGATAAAGTTTTTCGCACATCAGTCAAATTGTTCCCCTTGGTCTTAACCGTATTACCAACTTTGAGATTTTTTGTCGTGCCCATTCGCATCGTACCTCGAGTGGTCTTGTTTCGTGTTTTCTACACGTTGTGCAAGCAAGGTGACTGGTCTTTATTTTATTGTCGTCGTGAGGCTTCTCAGTGTTTTTATGAGCGTTGGACCGGGTTAAAAGAATGGAAAGATAATTTCTTTCATATCGACCTACGAGCTATTCCCATGGCGACACGGTCATTCATGCGTTCAATTCCTCGCTCCCAATAAGGGCAATTATTCTGCTAAAGACGTAAGGCTACTTTCCAAGTCCCCAATAACCCTTCGGAGATCCCCTCAGGAGTTTCTCGTGAAAGTAGGATTTGTTTAAATACTCTTTTATTCAACATTTAAGGATGAAAATGTACATTGTATTCATATTGTCAAATAATTTTATATATTTGTTAAATCACTTTACTTTTGCTTACTTTTTTATGTATCAATTCTCATATAAAATAATATAACACAATTCAAATACATAGGACAAATGATGGTAATAAAATATACTTATTTGATGTCATTTGAGCTACTTTATTTAATTATATCAAAGTGCCCGTCTATAGAAAGATAATTAAATGCTTGTCGCGATGGTGCAATTATTTTCGTTTAACGATTAACGGTTTAAGAGATAATTAAATTATAAAAAATATGTGTCATGAGACGAAAAATGTTACGTTTTTAGGGGTCATTTTGAGTCCTAAGTCGTATGTTTTTGGTTTGGATTTCACCCAAAGTCGTTTCTTTTCTCATTTTAGGTACTTTTGAAGGGAAAATCGCAAAAGAAGCATTTTCGGGCGTTTTCGGAGTGAAAAAGTGCGGAAAACAACAAAAACTCAAAAGACCTTGAAGATTACTGAAGGTGACGCCGTCACACTCTACTAGGTGACGCCGTCAGGAACAAGTGAAGTCCAGAAGTGGAAAAAAGACTCGTGACGGGCCAGAGAGTTTGTAGTGCAAAATGGTGACGCCGTCAACCAAGGCCGTCAGATCTGGAACCAGCAATTATGACCACGTCAAGGAAGGCCGTCAGGAAACCCTAATCGCCGAGCTGACGACGTCACCTATTGGGCTGACGCCGTCAGCCCGTGTTTTCTATATATATAGAACGTTTTTTCTTATTTTGTGACGAACTTTAGAGGAATTTTGGAGTGGAGAACTCTAGGGTTAAACCCTAGTACGTGTATTACAGACCTTAGAGGGTATCCTAACCCCTCTAACTTGCATGTTTAATCCAAGATAAGTCTTTATTCATACAATATGTCTATGTGTTGTGTGATATATTCTTGTGCTTGTCTTTCTTTCAACATGCTAGGATCCTAACCCCTCTAACTTGCATGTTTAATCCAAGATAAGTCTTTATTCATACAATATGTCTATGTGTTGTGTGATATATGCTTATGCTTGTCTTTCTTTCAACATGCTAGGCTAATTTACTTTGTGTTTGCTTAGATCTAATGAAACCTAACTATTGATTATCATGTGATGTGTATGTTGTGATTGTGTTTGGGTGAATGTTTCATCTACGTTAGACTAGAGAAAACTAGCTAATCTCCTATACGGTAACAAGCTTGAACGTCTTTAGAAACGTGAATCGTATGTGCGTTATCGATTTTAAGGTAGTATTTCATGCATAGGTTGCTATCGGTGAGCTCATGATAGGATGCTTGACGTATCGTCATAGAGTGAGGTAGGAACTTATAGAGTTAGGGAATTGAACGCACTCCCTACGACTTGTTAGGAATACACCCGTCATCCACGCAAACTCAACATACTAATTACATGGTAAAAAATAGTTAGGGAGTAATGAAATCTAAGTAAACACTACTCTCCACCACTGATTTTCTCAAAACAAAAAAAATACAAAAATATAAGTAGTATAAAAGTAGATAACTTGGGTTAGTTGACTAGCAACTAATTCCGCCCTCTCCTCCAAAACCAGAGATTTTACTGCTTTCATAAAACATAAAAATACAAAAAGAATCTTCCTCCACCCTTAGACCTAGATTAGAGTAGGCTTTAGCCTAACGAACACTATTCCCTGCGAGAGAACGATCAATCCCCCGGTACTTGCCACTACACTATACTACATCGGTCAGGTACACTGCCTGGTGGGGATTGCAAGCTTCTCGAGATCCCTCGAGAGGTAAAACGTAGTGCGTGTTGCAATCCACGCGCATCACTAAGCAATGATGAGGGACTTTTTGGAGTAAGTCCTTGAATCGAGTCCATGCCTCGTAGAGGGTTTCGCCTTGGCGTTGTTGGAACGCCAAGATATCATTTCTTAGCTTGGAAGTTCTCCCCGGTGGGAAAAATTGAGCAAAGAAACGAGTTGTGAGATCGTCCCAAGAGGTGATGGATCCTGCGGGAAGTCGCTCAAGCCATTGACTAGCTTGGTCCCGTAGAGAGAATTGGAAGAGACGCAATCGGGTCGTCTCTCGAGTTGCAACATCAAGGTCTATGGAATCTACGATTTTGAGGAAATCCTTGAGATGTTGGTTTGGATCTTCGGAACGAAGTCCATGGAATGCGCATCCGCTTTGCACCAACCGGATGGTGTCGGATCGCAAGGGAGTGACATTGGCTCCTTGAGTGAGCTCAATGGTGTTTCGATAGCCAAGGTGGCTAGGTCGGGAATACTCTCCTAAGGTGCGGGGTCTAGGAGGTTGGTTTGGTTGTGGTGGGTGGTTTGGTTGAATTGGGTTGTTGGGATCAAGGATGTTACCACCTTCCATGATGGCGGATGGTAAAGATTACGAACAAAAACACGAAGAAAAAGATAGACTAAAGAAATCCTAGAAAAAGAAAATAAAAATCTCACTAGAAAGGAATCTAGTGAGTAGACCTAAAGAAATAAAAATTCTACCTAAACAATAACTATTCCCCGGCAGCGGCGCCAAAAACTTGATGCGTGGTTTTGTGACCTTACAACAGGTTTTACCTCTCGAGGGATCTCAAGAGGCTTACAACCCCACCAGGCAGTGTACCTGACCGATGTAGTATAGGATAGTGGTAAGTACGGGGGATTGATCGTTCTCTCACAGGGAATAGTGTTCGTTAGGATAGAAAAACTACTCTAATAGGTCTAAGGGTGGAAGGAAGATTCTTTTTGTATTTTTATGTTTTATGGAAAGCAAGTAAAATCTCGGTTTTGGAAGAAGGGCGGAATTAGTTGCTAGTCAACTAACCCAAGTTTACTACTTATGCAAATTAAAATAAAATAAATATCTAAACTATTGTGGTTGTGAAAACAATATGGAGAAAGTTGTGTTTACTTAGATTTCATTACTCCCTAACTATCTTTTACCGGTTAATTGATATGTATGTTACTTGTGTGGATGAAGGGTGTATTCCTAATAACTCATGGAGTGGCATACATATCTCTCCAATTCTATGAGCTCTTATCTCGCCCTATGCCATGCACGGCACAACCATAGGGGTTGTAAACAGTGGCTCATGCGTTAAATACTACCTTAATAGCCTAGTATGCCTTGGCTACATGTTTCCCAAGACGTTCAAGCACGTTACCATAAAGGAGGTTGGCCAGTTTTCTTGAGCCTAACATTGATGGAACAATCATCCCAACAAACAACAACACACACCAATTAACCAATAATTAATAGTTAGGTTTCATTAGATCTAAGCAAACACTAGGGAATTTAGCTACACATGTTAATTAAAAGACAAGCAAAAGAGATAATCAACCAACACATAGACATATTGATTGAATTAAAGTGAAGACTTATCTTTAATTAAGCATGAGGGTTCCAAGGGTTGGAAACCCTAAAAAGTACTGAAAATTCGTCTTTAGGGTTTGCCCTAAAAGTTATCCACAAAGTTCCACACTAATGAATGAAAATTAGAAAACTATATATATATATTTTACACTCTGACGGCGTCAGGTTATAAGGGCTGACGCCGTCAGCTCGCCGCCATTAGGTTTCCCGGATGGCCTAGATCCACTTCTAACGCCGTCACCTTATAAAACCTTCTGGGCCGTCACTCTTTAAAATATAACCTGACGGCCTATATTTCCTAACACCTGACGGCGTCAGGTGTTAATTCCAAAAATTCCTCTGGCCTGTCATTTGAAAATTGGATTCCACTCTTTTGTCAAGACTTTCTGACGGCGTCACCTTGTGACTTCTGATGCCGTCAGGTTATAAATCTTCATCTTTTGAGACTTTGTCGTTTTCTTCACTTTTATGCTCCAAAAACGTCCGAATATGCATGTTTTCCAGAATTCTTCTCAAAAGTACCTAAAATGACAAAAGGAACGATTTAGGGCAATATTTGATCACATTTATACGAATTAGGGCTTAAATGACCCCCTAAAAGCGTAACACTTTTCATCTCATCACTAATCAAGATACTGCTCAAGGTACTGTGAGGCAGTCTCTCATTACACCAAGGACCTTAGATTTTGAAGAAGATGTGGGTCCATCCAATCCAGTTCAGGCAGAAGAAGAAGAGATAATAAAGCCTACTAACAGTGATGAAGAGACAATAGCTCAGATTATGTTAAATATATCCAGACCTGGAGGCATTGTTATTCAAGAAGTTGAACAGAATCAAGATTTACAATCTTCTCCTCAGCCTACTCCAGAAGTTGATCCTAAAGACAAAGGAAAAGGAACCTTGGTAGAACCAGAGAAAAAGAAGAAGAAGAAAGAATTCACTTTAGCACAAATAAGGGCTATTCAAGAAGCTAAAGGTGAAGAAGCTGCTAAAAAGCTACAAGCAGAACTTGATGCTGAGTTTTTAAAAGAAAGAGAGATTGTTGTTCAACCAAGAAGGCCAATGACAAAGGCTCAAGAAAGAAATTTTTATATGAGTTATTTAAAAGGTCGAGGATATAAAGGATTACAGAAGTTAAAGTATCAAGAAATGAAGGATTTATATAATGCTGTCAGAGAAGAATATCAAAGACAAGTAGCTGGCATTATTGGTTATGATACTGAAGAAGGAAAATAGATGATGGAAGCTAGTAATAAAAGAAAAAGAATAACAACTAAATCACAGTCATCAAAGAAGTCTAAATCTGAAGTGGAATTAAGAGCAAACACAATTGATGAACTGAGGAATTACCTAAGAGTTGTTGACTTTGAGTTTCCTAAGTCAGAAGAAGTTGCTGCTACAAAGGCTAAGATATCAGATTTGGAAGTGATAGAATTTGAAAAAGATGGAGATTATTTTGTTTTCCATAGAGAAGATGACAGCTTCAGAGCATTTAATTTGTTGGTAGATGTATTGCACCTTATAGATAGAGAAGATTTGTTTCATCTACATCAACAGATTCAAGCTTATTTTGAACACATTCCACTCAAAGGAATTGGTGTATTGTTGCTGGGAGATCTGACAACAATGTGGGAAACAGAAGAGACAAGCACAGCTGATGTTTGGAAGAATCAAGAAGTCTGGGAGATTCAAAGTTGGAGATTCTTTGCAAATACTGGTGTACATGTCTTAGAGTTGGAAGATGGTACTATGATCCATATGTTAGCAGAAAGGAGATATCCTCTTACAAGAGATCTGATGATGAGGATGCTAGATCATGGTATGGAAGTAGAGCAAGAGGATGAAACTGCTCTAATGGTGATAAATTTGTTCATCAATTGGACAATTTTGAATGATGATGATTAGTAAATACTGGTATNGGATGAGTCCCTTGGTATGTAAGATAAGTTTGGTACGTAAATAACTCTCCAATAGCATTGCAAAATTTGTTTCAAAGACTAATGTTAATTGACCCAATGGATAGTTAATCAGCCTACTAATGGCAAGATATGTGCTCGTATTTAAAAGAAAGAAATCAACTAAAAATGAAGCTATAACTAGATACTCTTTAAAGTTATCTTAATCTTACTATTTGGGCTTTGCTTTTATATCTCTCATATTTCCTATATTTTATGTCCATCTTTCTATGTAGGATGCATTCTTGTTTATACTTTTGTATTTTCCATTTAGAAACAAATGACTATTAGTTTTGTACTTTCAAACTTTTCCTAATTCAATATAAATTAGTCACTATAGTTTTAGTGTTTGTTATTTTCTAAAGTGAACATTTTTAATGTTATTTTTGATATCCTTCATCGGATTCACAACATTGAAAGTGATGTCAAATATGCTACATGTCATGTAGACGCCGAATAAAACATTCTTGCATCTATTTTATTTATTTTTTTTTTGAAAGGCAACAAAATATATATAAACCAAAAAGAAACACAGTATACAAAGAGAAGGCATCCCACCCCACTTAAACAAGCAAATTAAAATGGAGGAAGGGACCCTAGAGATCAAAATAAAATTACACAAAAAACTGATCCAAACAAACCTATTATCCTACACTAACTGACACAAGCTGTAAATATAAAACATATTACCAAACAACACTCAAGAACCAAACATATCCCATAATTATGTTGACTCACAGGAGGTAATTTCCCACGAATACATTGACTATATTATCTGACCAAATCCCTTTCTTTGACAATTCATAGACTGCCACTTGCAATAAAATTTGAAACTTCAGCTGAAATTGCAGAAGAAACTCACTCACCAATTAAAACATGTAGCTGAAATATATCCCAGGCCCAAAAGATTTGAGAACCAGGATAGACAGCACCTTACTGTGATCTTTAATTCCTTACTGCAATCTCAAGCCTCACTCACTGTAACAGGTCTGCATACATTGTATACGGCGAATTCTCTCACACAAAAACTACCATATCAGCAGACAAAACTTTTCTACCATCAACACTGTAACTGAATTTTTTTTGGATCCATAACCATTGTTGTCAATCTATCTCTTTACACTTACTTGATATTCGCATAATCCACTCGTAGCATTTAAGTTGAATATCTTGCACAATCCTATTAATACTTGTAAATTTTTTACCAAACACATTAGCATTCTTTTCTTTCCAAATAAAACAACCGGTTGACCAAATCACCGCTTACTACATACTAGATATGCCAACGGATAAATTAACGTTAGCATATGATGAGAAGAACTCATCAATAGAGAAAGCGTTGACGGTCCCCAATTTCCACCAACTAAATATCTTTTCCCATATACCCATTGCAAGGTCACAAGTGACCAAGTTATGGGCACATGATTCCACACTATTATTACAACTTGGACAAAGAACCGAGTCTAAATCGATGCCTCTCCTATCGAGTTCCACGCGAACCGGAAGTCTACCTTTTAGATCCCTCCAAACGAAGATGTTGACTTTTTTAGGTACTAACTTATTCCAAAGCGTTGCTTGCCCACCACTTTCCACCTGAATAATCTTCTCCTCGACCAATCTAGATAGCTCTTTGACCTTGAAATCGCCGTCTTCACCTAGCGTCCACCTCCATCTATCACTACAATTATTAGACACACTCACATTTCGCAATAACTCTATTAGATCATCAAAATCCTTACATACTCTACCCCTTATGCTTCTCACCCAATCCTATTCCCAACACCAAACGCCATTTACCCACGACCTCCTATCTATCACACTACCCGCTTTCTTCCTATCTAAGTGATAAAGCCTAGGGAATCTATCACAAAGTTTCCTATTATCCAACCATCTATCTACCCAAAAGTTAATGTTACTCCCATCGCCCAACTCCCCTACAAAAGAGTCCGCAAATCCTAATCCTATCCCATCCAACTCTTCACCACTCTTCACAATATCACCCCAAACACCACCCCTCCTCTCCCGCTCACCCACTACACTATTACCCCGCAAACCTCCACATTCCCCATGAATACTTTTAATTACCCTAACCCATAACCCACCACTCTCCTTCCTAAATCTCCACCACCATTTTCCCAACAAAGCCAAGTTTTTCGCCCTTAAGGACCCAATGTTTAACCCCCACCCTCCCCATTTGGTGCAATAACCGAATCCCATTTGACCCAAGAAAGCTTTTTACCCTCACCACCGCCCACCAAAAGAATTTTTTTTCTAATTCTCTCAAGATTTTTTATGACACTCATAGGCACACGAACATCGAGAAATAATACAATGGCAAGCTACCTAGAACCGATTTAACCAATGTTAGACGACCCCTGAACGACATTGTTTTTGCTTTCCAATCGGCCAATCGTTTTTTGAATTTTTCCACCACGGTACGCTTACCCGTCTCATATTCTCTCCCGAACGACATTGTTGCATCTAATTACTTTGTAGTACAAAACTTATATGAAAGTTTAGTAACCACAAACTAGTTATGTTATTCATATCTTCATTTTTATTGTTAAACACAATATTTTTAGTTGTTCAATGTTGGATGACATTCTTGTTTTTCACAATGGGCAAAAACATATAAGAATTTCAATCAATACAAAAGCGAAAACAAAGTATGTTCTTTAAAATTTTAAGTGTAATAAACAACAATCAAAATAAAAATTGAAAATGACCTATAGCGATAGAATGTATATATCAAGATGTATCCATTCCATTTGGTTAATGTAATGTATAATGTACTAAGATGTACTCTTGAAATAGTTAGCCTATCGGTTTTGAACCTCGCGTATGAATGCAGGTTGTAAAAATAATAACTTTTTAAATATTCATAACTTTTTATGTTTAAAATATGCGTGTAAATACGGGCTTTTAAATGCAAATAAATAATATGTTTATTAAATTTTTATGTTTGAACGACAAATTTAATTAAACACTCTACCAATGAGCTAGAGGCAAAAGAAATTTTTATAAAGAGATCGAAAAAACATTTATGTGGTCATCAACCATTGACTTCAATTAATCTGAGATATTATTGTGCCTATTACTAATCTAATTGTAGGAGAAGAGCTTGATGTCATTGAAGAGAAAATCGTTATTATGCTTTAAAGGAGAAAGGGTGAACTCGTTTCTATATCTTCAAAGAAGCCAAACAGTAGTTTGGACTTCAACGTCGAAGAAATTGACGTGAGAGGGCTTAAGCATGAGTTTATGATTCTGTTGGATGGGTTATTGATATGTCGTGCAGGGAGGGACTAACTTATTAACCTACGAAGGATGGGACGTAAATAATGTTGCGAAGATTCGGAATGTAATAACGACTTTCTTGAATATAATATCATGTGTAACGTCCTTTAAAACTGAACGTGATAGAAACTCTGATTCTCTTTCGGTTTCAATGAAAAACAATGGTTGAAGAATACTTGGCATGCTACAGTCCCAAGCTTATAAGGGGTGATAGATTGTTACATGAGTACATGACAGGACCAGACTCTTTAACAAGAGCTTGCATAGTCTTACTCTGTACTAGGTGACCGTATAACAGAACACATTTTCGGGGAAAGGGGCTTCTCATAAGAAAAGAGCCCGGGCCTACATAAAGTTAATATGATCAATTCATATAATGACTGCTTGATGGCTTTCAAACCTCTGATAGAGTTAAGCTCCACATCAATGTGATCACGGTTTATCACATTGCATGCAATGACATCTTGTTATGGATCAAATGTACGAAAACAATAATGTTACAAATTATTAGATTTATAATGGTCTCATGAACCACCGATCTTTCTAAAAGATTTCCACTTTTGATAATGGTTTATTGATTATAATCAATTAGATGTGAATACGAACGTGTTTACGTAAACACATACAATGTCTCTCATATGACCATTTATAGAGACAAACATATACATACATGTTTACATATGATACACACATACATTTACATGAGACGCATAAAGATACATGATGATGTACCCTCCGATCAGGTCGAAGGACCCCCCTTCGAGTCTGATCGCAACCTACATAATCGAAGACTCTGGCTAGCCTCCTAAAACTTTCTATGGCATAAAACTAGTCATATATGATCTAGTTACCAAATGGGAATTCGCCAATCGAAGGACTAAGCCCTTCGGGGTACCCTGCGATAAGTCTTTAGGACGGAGCATGTGCCAAGACAGAACATCGCTAAGACCAAGTCTTACCCACGTCCTCTCTTTCTCTTTAGCTCCCCCGCTAAACTAGGAGGAGTGGGACATTAAGCCCTAGTGGCTACCACACGTCATGGGACGCCCCTATGATCTCCGAAAATTGTGCAAACACTCTCCAAGGTTATTTCATCCCTATAAATAGCCTTGGATGGGTTGAGAATCTGGTATGCAATCTAACCTACTTTACTTTACCGCACTTTTCACCTAAATTCTCATATCACATACTTATTCACATGCCGGAGGTGGTTCGCAGGGTCCAACCCCTGCGCAATCACTTAACGTAGTGTTTTAGTATTTCTTATTTCAGGTTCTATTCAAGCTTGGCATAATATCAACACCCCTCATATCCTTTGATCAACATCGAAGGCCTGGTCGTGCAATTTATTGTACAATCAGTAGCGCCATCCGTGGGACCCGCTACAATTAGTCTCGTTATTTCCAAGAAAAATAACCAGTCAAATATACTCACTATTATTCCGGCATGAATCCAGAATGAGAAGTTACACCCCCACCGGGTTTCTCGACCTTAACACCAATACCATCAACTGATCCTAACAACCTTCTGCCAATCACGGCCTCCACATTCACTACGCGATTTGATCCAGAAGTAACACCCATTCACCATGCTTCAACATCTGCTTCACCCCTCTTCGACAGTGTTAGCCAATCCCCTCCGGGACATAGGTTAAGGAAGCCCTGAAGCACATTTAGTGTGGGCTCGTAACCATACGCCTTACACATTACTATGTAGGTGGTAAGTTTGGCTAGACCGAAGGGATTAAACCTTGAAATGTGCACCTCATAATATTGTAACAGCTCTAGAAATAAAGGATGCAGGGGTATTCTCCGGTTTGACCGGGTAAAGGCATGAGTATACAAACCCACATACCCTTTTGGGGCATCATAGATGCTTTGATTACTTTTTGGGAGCATTACTTTGTTTTGTTTGGGTATTGGGTAATCATCTAGAAATAGAGCTAGGGCTTCTCTCGAAAGAGTGCATTTTTGTTGTCTTATGATACGTTTAGCATCCATACTCATGGTTGCCCTGTGGTACCTAAAGTTCTAACTACAAGATGGGGAAAGAGGTTACCTTTTGATTGTTGCAGAAGAACACGTCACAGCTTTGTGAAAATTGCAGTAGAAAAGGGTGTGTGTAACTTAGGGTTTGTGCGTACATGGGTATTTATACTGTACGTAACCGGTAGGAGCTTTAAATTTTGAATGATAGTTGGGATTACCGATAATTATGCCGTTACAATCTTTTGTTCAACGGATAAGACATAAGCATGCGCATTTAATGCGTTTTTGAATTTCAAAAATTTCTCTTATCCAATTTTTGAGGATATGGAGAAGTCATTGAATTGTGATAGAGTCGAAAGCCATACATCCTAGTACGTATATCTAACTTTCAACTGGGGGCTTGATGATGTACCCTCCGATCAGGTCGAAGGACCCCCCTTCGAGTCTGATCGCAACCTACATAATCGAAGGCTCTGGCTAGCCTCCTAAAACTTTCTATGGCGTAAAACTAGTCATCTATGATCTAGTTACCAAATGGGAATTCGCCAATCGAAGGACTAAGCCCTTCGGGGTACCTTGCGATAAGTCTTTAGGACGGAGCATGTGCCAAGACAGAACATCACTAAGACCAAGTCTTACCCACGTCCTCTCTTTCTCTTTAGCTCCCCCGCTAAACTAGGAGGAGTGGGACATTAAGCCCTAGTGGCCACCACATGTCATGGGACGCCCCATGATCTCCGAAAATTGTGCAAACACTCTCCAAGGTTATTTCATCCCTATAAATAGCCTTGGATGGGTTGAGAATCTGGTATGCAATCTATCCTACCTTACTTTACCATACTTTTCACCTAAATTCTCATATCACATACTTATTCACACGCCGGAGGTGGTTCGCAGGGTCCAACCTCTGTGCAATCACTTAACGTAGTGTTTTAATATTTCTTATTTCAGGTTCTATTCAAGCTTGGCGTAATATCAACACCCCTCATATCCTTTGATCAACATCGAAGGCCTGGTCGTGCAATTTANCAAGTCTTACCCACGTCCTCTCTTTCTCTTTAGCTCCCCCGCTAAACTAGGAGGAGTGGGACATTAAGCCCTAGTGGCCACCACATGTCATGGGACGCCCCATGATCTCCGAAAATTGTGCAAACACTCTCCAAGGTTATTTCATCCCTATAAATAGCCTTGGATGGGTTGAGAATCTGGTATGCAATCTATCCTACCTTACTTTACCATACTTTTCACCTAAATTCTCATATCACATACTTATTCACACGCCGGAGGTGGTTCGCAGGGTCCAACCTCTGTGCAATCACTTAACGTAGTGTTTTAATATTTCTTATTTCAGGTTCTATTCAAGCTTGGCGTAATATCAACACCCCTCATATCCTTTGATCAACATCGAAGGCCTGGTCGTGCAATTTATTGTACAATCAATACATAAATACACATAACTGATTTTTGTTAACGACTCAAAAAATTCATAATATACTTGAGCTCATTAAATAATTTTTAATTAAGAATTATAATTGTAGTGGAAAATGTAACGATATAATATTTATGTTTTGAAAATAATTATAATTGTAGTGGAAAATGTAACGATATAATATTTATGTTTTGAAAATTTTGTATAGTACTTGTATATTGCCTACTCAAAGAAAAAAGATGAAAAGTGTCCCACATTAAAAATAATAAGAAAATTGAAGAGACACGTGACTATACAAAGACCCATTTTATTTTTCATAAGGAACCACATTTACTCAAAATTATAAAAACAAATATAAGTATGAGTATTATACACTCTTGTGCTTCAAATGCAAAGTAGTATTTATTATAAGTTACATAAACTTTTTGAGCATTAAAACAATTTTTTATAATTGTAAACGAGCTATCAGCTCGAGATTGTGTTAATAAACGAGCCTATCGGTCTTTTATACGAGCATCTTAAGCTTGAAAGTTAGTTTATTATAGGATAGCAAAAAAAAGTTAAAAATATTAAACGAGCTTCGAGCTCGAGCTCGAACAACAAAAAAATATTCGAGCTCGAGCTCGAACCAATTTATAAAAGTTTATTTGAGCTCGAGCCGAGTAGTTAATAAATGAGCTTAGCTCGTTTTGGCCAAAAATCGACTCGGCTCGGATCGTTAACACTTCTATCTTAGGTACACTAATTTTGAATTGGAGTTTGATAAATGGGAACTTATATTGCTTATTTTAATTTCTTTATGTTGGGTATGGTATTGTAATCTGATGCTACATCTCTTTGTGTAGAGTCCTTCGCCACCCGCTTCTGTGACTTCATTTTTATCGGTGTTTGGGTTTTTGAGCGGCAAATGTACAGCTTTAAGGAGTGTTTGGCTATGGCTTAAAGGGAGTTTGGGTCAATCTGCAGCAGCAAGCCGGCAGAAGTTGTTGCCACCACTGAGACTGAGGTGCCGGTGGAGAAATCCGAGTAGAGCCAATCAAGGAAGAAGAAGAAAAGTCTTGCACAGGTTGCTGCTGTTAGTTTTGTTTTTAAATAAAAGTTTAGTGTGATAGCTGATCCATACTTATTCTTAGTATATTACCACCTTTGATAAGCCATTTTATTGGATCGCTTTAGTGCTTTTGTTGTCAAATGAAATTTAGACTATATGAACTTAAATTTGAGATAAAATAACAATTTCAATTTATTCTATTATTTTGTTTAACAATCATTTCTTCTATACAATGGTTTCTCATGTACTCAACACATAAGTTAGTATTTGTGAAAACTTTATAATTAAGTATGAATTAAAGATATTTCGACACGGATAATACTTTTGTAGCTTAAACATCCCGCCGAAGCGCGGGGCTAAAATTCACGTCATCAAACATTATATGGGAAAAAGAATGCATAGATAACCTCTTCTAGTAAAGCATTATAAACTTTTTTCTTATTAGAATGAAAAAAGAATACAAAGATACATGTGATCAACGCATACAAATAGTGTAATATTATTATAAAATAGTATTATTAAAATGAATTATATAATATTGATTGGGTTTTATCGCATTGATCCGATAAGATAAGTAACTCAACTCTAATATGATCCTATAACCTAATACAATATCAAGTTATAGCGGTTCGGCTCAAACTAACTCATGTTATCATTGTGTAGTCATGAGCTTGGAAATTTGTCCAATGTTATGAGATGATTAGCCAAGTTTAGCTACAATCCCAGTAATTTTAGGTTGTGGGGCATGGACGTAAATAGTGATGGTTTTTCGGGGGCTGACTACTAACAACTTACCGTTACTTGGTAGAAGTTGTAAACAGCTTTCGGTTACAAAACATTTTTTGAGAAAAAAAGAAGATAAAAAAGAGGTTAATGAGGAATGGCTAATTGATCGATGTAAAGGTTCAAGTTATATGTGTTTGTGTTGGTAAATTGTAATGAGTATGTATACTTGTGTGTTGTTGACAACTTTGAAAATATATAAAATGGCAATAAAAGTTTAGCGTTTGTTTCTTTTCGTTGTTAATGCATTTAATAAATAATATGCTATGTTTATACTTTACTTTTCGTTAACTAATTTTTCAATGATATTATAAGTCTAGCCCGTCCATCGGACGGGCCATGCAACTAGTTATATATGTTCGTGAATTGATGACGTATAGTCTATATTCGGGTCATGAACCCGAATAATGGACGTCACTAATACTTAAGCCCACCACGTGTGGGCTACTATGATAACAGTTTGGGCTCACGAAAGCCCAAACCCAAAGTTATCTATGGATTTGATATGGGATATCTCCTATTTATGAGATATATATCAAATATCCGATATCGGCGGACACGCCGAAGAGTGAGGAACACGAAACTGATAAGGTTTCATGTGTATATATATAGGGCATCACGGCTCTCGTAAAAGGTACGATTTACAACCCTAACTCTTCAATACAACCCTAAAACCGATTGCTTACTCTCACGCCGGAGGATAATCGTGGGAGACAATCCCACGATAAGCCTAACGGTGTTTGTTTGCTTTCTTAGTGCGCAGGTCTCAAGCATTAAGATCTAATTGGTACGAGAACAGGAACCCAAATAAGGAACGCCCAACTTTTGTATCAACAAGTGGCGCCATCCGTGGGACCCTACACTAAGAACTAGAATGACGAAACACAAAAACTCAGGCCAGCGGACTCCGCAGTTGGAAAAAACACGTGGTGACCCCCCGAGGAAGAACCATCAAGATTCAACCTCTAGGCAGGCCTCTGGAACAACCAACGCGCCTGGTCACCAAGAATCGGGCCCAACCCTAATTCTCCCAACGGTAGAATTGCCCACAGGGACTACCCAGACCACCACGGTGGTTCCAAGCACTGAAGAACTTCAGCGCACTCTCTTCAATACTCCCCATCAAACGGCACCCATTGTGGACAACACTGTGCCGCCAGGCGCGCCTAACCGGGATAGGGGACCTAATGCGGAAGCAGATATCGTTGCGCTGGAGGAGGACACGCCTGAGTTAACGCTAAGTAATTTTGTATCTCAAAATTACGAAACCTTAACTAACCTCATGCAAGAGGAGGCAAGAAGAAGGTCAAGTCAGAGCCTACAAGCCCGGCTTAACTTTAACGAAACATCCCCACCGCGCTACCAGGAGCGCGAAAACAGTGAAAGGCGTACCAATGTCCGCGCTAGACTTGGTACAGCATCCGATTCACAATACTCGGAGGAATACGAAGATAATGAGAGGCGTACCAATGTCCACGCTAGACTTGGTAATCGCAGAATCCAAGATAGACTTGGACGGCAACGCTCACCGAGCGAGAGCTCTTCAAGGTCTGGAAGCAGGAGAGTTCATGATAGACTGGGGAAACGAATATCCCCAAGCGAAAGCCCCTCAAGCTCGGACTCCGAGGAAAAACGGCGCAAGCGCCGCAAAAGGGACGATTCTTCCTCAAGTGACTCCTCGGACAACGAGGACAAAGAGATAGGACACTGGAAGTCCAAAGGAAGACATCGCGAGGAAGAAGATGAAGATATATCTCTTCCTTGGCGCCGCCAAAAGGTTGATGCATTCACACGGCGCATCAGCGATTATTCGGATCACAAGAAAAGGCGCATGCCCGCCAATGTTAAAACATATGACGGAACAGGTGATCCTGACGATCACCTAAAAATTTTCGAATCCGCTGCTACTATCAAAAATTGTCCACAACCTGTGTGGTGCCATATGTTTAACTCCACATTAGTAGGGAATGCGCGAACTTGGTTTAGCAAGCTTCCACGAAGAAGCATAGACGGGTTTGAAGAGTTGCGAAAAGAATTCCGCGTAAACTTCACTCAGAGAAAGAAGGGCGCCAAGAACCATGTGGAATTGGCCAGAGTAAAACAGCACCAAGGGGAATCAACGAGTGCTTACATGGAGCGCTTCAAGGATGAATGTATACACGTCAAGGCGTGTCCTGAAGTACTAAAAATCTCAGGGTTCATGAATGGGATTAATAATCCAGAGCTCATTAGGAAATTAAATGATAAGGTTCCGCAAACCTTCGATGAACTAATGAAGCGCACAAGGTCCTTCATCCAAGGAGAAGCCGCCGCCACAGATAGCAAAAAAGGATACTCGAATTACAGACCGCAAGAACAGTCAAGGAGACAATCCAATGACCAGAGCGGTAATTGCAATAAAAATTATCGCAACGATGGAGGCGCACGGGGAAACGACAAGTATACCCCCTTGATAAAAACTCCAAGAGAGATATTTGCAACAGAAGGCGCAAACTTCCCTAAACCCCCACCAATGCGCACCCTAGAAGGAAAGCGCACAGGGAATGGATATTGTGAATATCACGGATAGAAGGGCCACACCACAAATGAGTGCGTCCAATTGCGCCAACTAATTGACAAATTAGTGAAAGAGGGCAGGATGGACCACTTAGTAAAGAACATCAAAGATGGGAAAGACAGACAAAAGACCGTGGATAAAAAGGAAGCACCTAAAGATAAAGCTGACACAATTTACATGATACAATCATGGCAGCGCAAGGTCAAGCAAAAGATCAGCCAAAGATTTTCTTCCGGTAATGAAATTTCTCTTCCCACTTTGACTGCGGACAACGCAGTGGCGGAACCACTCACCATCGAAATAAACGCGGGGGGTCACGATATCCACCGTATGTACGTTAATGGAGGAGCATCTGCAGAGATAATGTACGAACATTGTTTCAAGAGATTACGACCCGAGATACAGAGCCAACTAGTCCCCGCCGCGACATCATTGACGGGCTTTACAGGAGAAAAGATATGGCAAATAGGACAACTACGGCTGCTAGTTATGGTCGGTAATAAGGAGCACTCCACAAAAGCGTGGATGAACTTCATGGTGATTAGGTCTCCCTCGCCATATAATGGCATTATCGGAAGATCGGGAATATCAGCCCTGCGCGCAGTACCATCCACAGCACATGGGATGCTCAAATTCCCAGTAGAAGGTGGCATTCTCACCCTCTACAATAACGCTGTGCCACCCGCAGAATGTAACACGGTTACATGCGAAACGACACACACTCCAGAACATAGCGCAACCAAGATACCGAACCTAAAAGTAGCAATCCACCCCGATTACCCTGAACAACAGGTATCGCTTGGGGGCTCGCTGTCTGAGAAGGGCAAAGCAGCCGTGTGCGCACTCCTGCAAAAGAATCTGGACGTCTTCGCATGGGAACCAAAGCACATGACTGGTGTGCCGCGGTCAATCTCGGAACACAAGCTGCAAATCCGACAAGGATATCCACCAGTAAGGCAGAAAAAGCGCGGCCAAGCTCCAGAGCGTGCGAAAGCCATCTTGGAAGAAGTGCACAAGCTAGTGGACGCGGGCATCATGCGAGAAGTCTACTACCATGACTGGCTTTCTAATCCAGTGATGGTTAAGAAGAGCGACGGTAGTTGGCGGATGTGCGTAGACTTCACCGATCTAAACAAAGCATGTCCACAGGACTGCTACCCATTGCCAGAGATAGACTGGAAGGTAGAATCCTTATGTGGATATCCTTTTAAGTGTTTCTTGGACGCATATAAAGGGTACCACCAAATCCAAATGGCTAAAGAAGATGAGGAAAAGACAGCTTTTCACACAAGCCAAGGTGTCTATTGCTATACGAAGATGCCTTTTGGACTAAAAAACGCGGGCGCCACCTACCAGCGCTTGGTAGACAATGCATTTGAAAAGCAAGTAGGCCGCAACCTAGAGGTCTACGTGGATGACCTGGTCATCAAAAGCCATACTGAGGATGAAGTGGTGCGTGACATTGAAGAAACATTCAGAACATTAAGGAAGATCAATATGAAGTTAAATCCTAAGAAGTGCACTTTTGGCGCTACAGAAGGCATGTTCTTGGGGTACTTGATAGAACCAGATGGCATTAAGCCATGCCCAGAAAAAACAGAAGCAGTCATCCAACTTCCTTCCCCACGCACGTTGAAAGAGGTCCAATCTCTGAATGGGAAACTAGCTGGTTTAAATAGATTCCTGTCCAAGTCAGCGGATAAATCACTCCCACTCTTTAAAACACTCAAGAAGTGTACAAAAAAGGGAGACTTTCGTTGGACTACAGAAGCGGAAGAAGCTTTTATACAGCTTAAGCAGACTATAGCAGCGCTCCCCAAGTTAGTCGCACCCCGACCAGGAGAAGAGTTGATCATGTACTTATCCGCGACTCATGGGGCAGTAAGCGCAGTGCTACTGACAGACAGGAATTCGGTGCAAACACCGGTATACTTCGTAAGCAAAGCACTTAAGAAAACGGAGATTAACTATAGTCCAATGGAAAAATTGGTCTTGGCGTTAGTGTTTGCAGCCAAAAGACTGCGCAGGTACTTCCAAGCGCATCCTATAGTGGTGATCACAGATCAACCTATCAAGCAAGTTATCTCCAAACCTGACGCATCTGGGCGATTGCAAAAGTGGAGTGTATTGCTAGGCGAGCACAACATCTCCTACAGACCACGCACTGCAGTCAAAGGGCAGGTTCTCGCGGACTTCATCATTGAAAAACCGGACACCGAGGATATAGCTCCACAACCCAAGGCCGAACTGCAAGAACCATGGATTCTATTCACGGATGGATCCTCATGCGTAGACGGTTCAGGCGCAGGCCTTATCCTCACTAACCCAGAAGGAATGGAATTCACTTACGCCCTACGCTTTGAATTTACAGCCACGAACAACGAGGCAGAATATGAAGCCCTAATCGCTGGGCTACGCATCGCAACACGAATGGGCGTACGCAACCTAGAGGCAAATGTGGATTCTCGATTAGTAGCCAACCATGTGTCAGGCGAATATGTGGCTAAGGAAGATAACATGATCCAATACCTCGAAAAGACGAAGTCATTAATCCAAGGGTTTGACAGGTTTACAATCAAACAAGTCCCTAGAGGGGAAAACAAGAAGGCAGATGCGCTGAGCAAGATTGCGTCTACAAGTTTTGCTCATCTGTCAAAACAGGTATTGGTGGAGATTCTAAAAGACAAATCCATCTCTGAGATGGAAGTATCTACGGTGATAGAAGAGGAAGGCCCTACGTGGATGTCTCCTATCATGGACTTCATAAGCAAGGGCATACTCCCTCAAGAACAGAAGGAGGCTCGACGAATACGGCGCACAGCGCAGCGGTTTGAGCTTAGAGATGGTGTCTTATACAGGCGCTCATTCTTGCAACCATGGCTTAGGTGCGTTGGACCCCTTCAAGCGGATTACGTACTCCGCGAGATCCACGCAGGTTCATGCAGTATGCACTCAGGACCACGGTCTGTTGTGGCACGAGCCTTACGGTCAGGATACTACTGGCCCACTATGCACCGTGATGCGCGGGATATGGTACGGAAGTGCAGCGATTGCCAAGTTCATAGACCCATACCGCGCCGACCACAGCACGAGCTAACACCTATCACATCACCATGGCCATTCTACAAGTGGGGAATCGACATCGCTGGACCATTCCCCGTTGCCGCAGGAGGATTGAAATTCCTTATTGTGGCAATAGACTACTTCACTAAGTGGATTGAGGCAAAGGCGGTGGCAACAATAACGGGTAACCAAGTAAAGCGATTCGTATGGGACAACATAGTATGCCGCTTTGGATTGCCCGGAGAAATCATCTCAGACAACGGAAAACAATTCCGTGACAACCCGTTCAAAGATTGGTGTGAGCAACTAAATATCACACAACACTTCGCGTCAGTAACGCACCCACAAACCAATGGTCTGGTTGAACGCGCGAATCGCAGTCTAGGTGAAGGAATCAAAGCGCGTCTGGACAGACACAAAGGAAGATGGGTGGAAGAACTTTCGCATGTTTTATGGGCGCACCGCACAACCATCAAGGTTAGCAATGGAGACACTCCCTTTTCCCTTGTCTATGGGACAGAAGCTGTCATACCGGCCGAAATCGGGATGCCAACTATTCGCACAACGGAAGTTAACATTGCCACAAATGATGAGGAGCGGCGCATAGACCTAGATCTACTGGAAGAAAGGCGTGAACGCGCAGCGATACAGAAAGAAAAAGCCAAGTCAAGGATGAAAGGATACTATGATGCTAAAGTACGAAGCACTTCATTCAGACCAGGTGATTTCGTATACCGCGAGAACGATTCAAGCCACGCAGAAGATACTGGAAAGCTCGGACCAAAGTGGGAAGGAACTTACGAGGTCATCGAAGCACTAGGAAAAGGCGCGTACAAGTTGCGTGATAAGGATGGCCATGAGCTACAACGCACGTGGAACATTCGCAATCTCAAGAGATGCTATCTTTAGGAAAAGCTACGGCCCCACACATGGATACCTATGCACTTTAGTAAGTGCCCCAATAAAGATCCATGTATTTCTACTTTTTTTTTATTTATCTAGATAAGTACTTTCTCTTTTTTATAAAAACTTGCAAGTATTAATTCAAATTTGCGGTTTCTAGCCAACTCCGCGAAACATTTTCTTTACATTTTTATCTAAATATTATTTATGTTTCAATGTGTTGGTTACATTACCTTTAGCCTACATGGCATGCATGCACTTATTAATACCCACGTTGGTAAAAGGATGAGTTAACCTACTAAACAACTCGTTGAGTAAGAGGGTTGCAAACCCATCAACATCGGATCACGCATCCTTGTTAAACACCTTACGCTCAAGACGTTGGCGTAAGTCCTTTATGCACCCTACGATGGATGCGCAATATTGCACACTGTGCGCGTTTAACAATTTAGAAGCCAAGACTCTTGACTCTTTAAAATAATATTCGCAGTACGCTGCATACACTTGTAAAAATTCATATACAACTGTGATTTTTTCTAAGTTACAAATTTCATACACGACTATGATCTTTATTTTCTGAACTTCATACACGATTATGATTTTCCTCTGAGTACGCTTTTGATTCTTAGATATGTAACTAAGTACAAATATTACTCAAATTTTTGAATAAAGAACAACAAGTTCAAATATATCTCTAAGTGATTATAGACTCTATAATCTCCTTTTGCATAACATGTTTGAACAAGGCAATAAGCTAAGTGCAAGCATTTAAAAACAAATGTAAAGCCAGCCTTGTTTCTTTTAAGCTACGAGTTTACACAAAGATATAAAAAATTCTATTATAGACAACGAGTCACTACAAGCACAAAAGTGTTAACGTATTGCAATGAAAAAGGCACGATCTAAAGACCTAAATACTGGAAGTGCGCCTAAGTTTGGAACTGCCATCCTGCACTACAGCATTCCCAGTTCCCCCAAGCCTCTGCAGCAAAACAGCATCTGCGGAGGCAACCGTTGGCACACTCACGAGCACCCCATCAGATCTGGGAATATGCGCAGCACCGACACCGCAAAGGATGGCTTTCCCTTTAATACCCTTCTTCTTTACCAACCTCATCTCACGAGCTTCTAAGGACTCCTTCAAAGGAATTTCCTTTTTAATACGGAAGGGGTTCAGGATATCACGAGGCGCATATAAATGGGAACCTGCAGCTGCGACTCATCAGGCTTCAAAAAATAATCAAGCTGCTCCTCAGCACCTTCGCCTGTATGCCTCGCCAAGGTTAACCCCTGCATGATTACATCTATCGGGTAATCTTGATCGCGCTCCAGTTGAGCGATATGGGGAAGTTCTAAGAGCTTCATCCTCCCCATGGCAGCAACAAGTTCGCCATAGGCATCGGCATTATACCCGGGTACTTGTGTAACAGGCATATCTAACAGCTTGCTCTCACAAAGCTCCTCTATAGCCTAAGACTTACCACGTGCCAGCGCACAGTTCACCACATCCCCAAAAGCACCAGTAACCTCTTGAGACTCCAAAGTGCTCAAGGCAGCAAGTCGCAAACCATGACTAATCAACCACCTGCAAAAGCAACACCATTAGCTTCAAAATAGCTAAGCTAATACATACATGGAAGACTAGACTCAAAAGGCATTAAAGAAATAGAATACTTCCTGCGCTCAGCAATGGTTGACAATAGGTGAGGGTACAACTCTTCGTCATACTCAATGCTGAGTTTGCGCAGCTTGCTCTCCTGCTTCTCCAGCGAGCTCTGCACAAACTGACGAACCTCATCCAAATTGGCAAGGAGCCTACTCTTACCTTGCTCCAAATACTTCAGCGCCCAAAGGAAACTGGTCTTGTACTTCTCAAATCAGCGCGCTCCCTATCCAGACCAGCCATAAGCGACAACTTCTCCTCGGCGAGCCTTCACGCATACGCACTGGTCGATGCCACTTCAGCATGTGCCTCAGCCAACTGTTGCTTCAAAAGGGTAATCTCCCCGTCCTTTTGCGCAACCAGGCTACCTTCACCCGCGTGCCTATCCTTGAGCTGAGCAACTAATGAGGCTTGACGCTTAGCAGCAACACTCAACTCCTCAATCAGTTGCTCGGTGGACACCTCCTCAGAAGCCTTAAGCTCGTCCCCGTGCATAGAACTCACCAAAGGGGGCGACCTCTCCATATGCGCAGTGGTATCCTCAACATCCTCAACGATGCACAGTAAATACCACAGTTCAAGAGGATCAGCTAGGGATATATACATAAAAAAAAGAGAAGAAGAGAAAGAAAGACATCTACACAAGTTTGGTTACTTACTTGGGGGAAGAAGCCTCAGCCACATCCTTCTCTACAGCAGCCTCCGAGGATGATTCTTCATCACGAATAACACGGCGCTTCTTTCGGGATGTACTTGCGCCATCATAACCATCAGCAGGCTCTTTCCGCTTTGAACCCCTGCTATCCTGCTCAGGTGCTTCTACAACCCTCGTGATGCGCACACTCTCTGAGGACTTAGTCACCGACTGCTCTGCGTCAGGGGACTGCACCCTAGGCTCTGGATGACCACGGATGGGGGTTGCCTCTAAGGCAACGTGGGGACCCTCCCTTGACACCTCACCTTCTAGTGCCATTTCCATGACACGCCCCGCAGTTGCATCTAGAATGGGTGCTTCACCGTCCCTCAGGGGGCGCACACCTACACTCACTTGCTTGGGCTCAGCAAGGTTCACAACTCCAAACAAATCCATCTCTGCGCAACAAAACGCAAATAATAAAGAAGGTCAGCAAATCTACAAGAGCAAGGAAAAACTTACACTACGAAGTAAAGGAGGAGGACAAATGAGCACCCACCCCGGTTGTTCGCATCCAAAAAGGTTGGCACCTCGTCTGGAAACCCGAAGTAGTTACGACTAATGCCGACGTGCACTAAGAACTCTTCGGGATAGGAGTTTATCGGGATGCGGTTCGTATTTATTGTATCCGCATCACCTACGTTATACGTCCCGGGGAGTGGGCGCTCATCTCTTGGCAAAGTTCCCTGGGTATAGAAATCAAACTCCCATGGGAATACTACATTATCTATCCAAAAGAATTTCTCTCTCCAGTTTCTAAGCGCATCTATCTTCTTAGTATAGCACTGCAGCGGACCCGTGCGCTTGGAAGAAGTAACCCACCCATTTGACCACGTTGTATGATAAAACGCGCGGAATAAATTTACGGTGGGATTAATCGCTAACAAGCGACAGTTAACCTCAAAATTGGTTATTTTCGCTGCGCCTAAACAGTGCAGCTGGGAAATATGAATACGATAAAAACTAAGGATATCGCACAGAAATATTGAAAGGGGCACGCGCTGGTTGGCATACTCAAAGAAGCGCGTGTATACCCCTATTTTCCCTACAGGGAAGTCTGCTATAGACGCATTTGCGCCCGGAACATCCGGGTGCAACGCAAACGGAATATAGTGATCCGAGGTGAAATCACGGAGTTCATCCCCTTCCATATCGGAATAGAATTCGGACAATTGCTTAACCATGTTAAGAATAGAGAAAGGTTACTAGCGCACACGCTGAATACCTTCGCAAATGATGATTTTTTGATCGAAAGATATTAAGATTCGAAAATGGCGGATTGGGTAAATTTTTCTTCTCTTACTGTGTAAATCACAGTGAAAATGAAGAAGGAGGTTATATAGGGTTCTACCCATCACAGATGATGGACACGTGTAGCCTACTACCTCAAATCGTGTGGCTGGAAAACGAAAAGGTACAGACACGTGGATAGCCTCTCTATTTACCGAGGCATTTTAGGTGACTTTTTTGGACTAGATACATAGTACATATGTATAGGCGGTAAAGATTTGAATCTTCCCGCGCACGTATCGGGAATCATTTTGACGCAGTTGTTAGTCTAGCATCCGCAGGTTTCACCTTGTGCATACTAGACTGGGGGGACATGATGACGTATAGTCTATATTCGGGTCATGAACCCGAATAATGGACGTCACTAATACTTAAGCCCACCACGTGTGGGCTACTATGATAACAGTTTGGGCTCACGAAAGCCCAAACCCAAAGTTATCTATGGATTTGATATGGGATATCTCCTATTTATGGGATATATATCAAATATCCGATATCGGCGGACACGCCGAAGAGTGAGGAACACGAAACTGATAAGGTTTCGTGTGTATATATATAGGGCATCACGGCTCTCGTAAAAGGTACGATTTACAACCCTAACTCTTCAATACAACCCTAAAACCGATTACTTAATCTTACGCCGGAGGATAATCGTGGGAGACAATCCCACGATAAGCCTAACGGTGTTTGTTTGCTTTCTTAGTGCGCAGGTCTCAAGCATTAAGATCTAATTGGTACGAGAACAGGAACCCAAATAAGGAACGCCCAACTTTCTTATCAACATGAATCATACTTAATTAACTTATATGATCAAAATTTCTCTACGCTAGTCGTTAGCCCATTAAACTTAGGCGAGCAGTCAAAGAGAAAACTCATATTAGTATATTACACTTAAGCATTTTGTATCACCCACATATATTGGTTGATTTAATTTAGAAGCATAAAATAAAAACTACGAAACACTACTAATACTTTTTTTTGGGTAAACATGGGTTTCCGACTCAACATTGCGAGCCGACTAATCCCACGGCGACTACCCTTTTTGGATAGCCCGGAGTCGACTAATCCCGCATATATTGTTTGATTTAGTTTACCGTTTACCTTTTTTTTGGGTAAACGCTGCTAATACTTGTGCACCACATGTATTGAAACAAACTTTTTACGTACTCAAAGCCTCTAAAACTTCAAAATTTACAGGTTATCTAAACAAAATGTGTTTGACGAACTTATGAGACACGTTCTCTAGTACCTTATTTCCACATACCTGAACATCTTTCTATAAAATGAGATAAATATAAGCAATTTAGATCAAATAAATCAGATGTTTCAATCTTTTTCTTCAACGTATCCTAATTCACAACAAATCACGTTATGAAACACTATTTTTAAATCAAATGCATAGCTGGTGCTATTAAATCACAAAATTAGCAATTTAAATACCCAGATGAATCATGTTATATGGAGTATTAGTGTTTTCGTAGTTTTAATGAAACAAAAAAACACATCTTGTTATATTAGTTTACAAAACTCACGATGAAAGAAATAATGGAGAATGATCATGTTTGTTACAAAGTTCACAACAAAAGTAGATACTGTAATATGAGTACATTTTACAAAATTCACAATAGAATCATGTTATAAATCTCACAACGTACGTAGCGCATCTTCTTACATTAATTTTGAAAAGGGAGGTGATATGTACACATATGAATTTACTTCATACACATAAAATATAGTGGGAGGAGTGTGGGAGCATTAGGATCATACAAGCAAATTTTATGTGTATGAAGTAAAAACATATGTGTACATATCACCTCCCTTTTGAAAACGACCTGATTTCAAAAAAGTTTTTTTTGTAACAACACACCTTTCAAATTTCACAACAATAAATACGTGTAGATATTTGTATACAGTATTACAAACTTCTCGTCCATTATGATCATCTTCGTCTAGATCAACTTTGGTTTGTGTGTACGGGCTGCATCCATGATATCAGAATACATCCGCGGAGAATATTAATTTTTTTAGGGTAATAGGTTAGAGATGAAACCACTTTTGAACTTTGCCATTTGCTTGGCTAACAGGCTAAGAATGATTATTTCGATGGTTAGGAACAGGGTTGTAAGTGATGAATGTTTACTTATATGGAAATGCGTTTGGAGAACAATTTAATTAAGAAATGATTTAAATACATAGGACGCCCTTTATACATATCATGCAAAATCGAAATTATTTATATGGTTCAATATTTCATTAAAATATGACACGGGAATGAGGATGTTGCCAAAGATATGATAGACATTACGTTTTGATATGGTTCAATATTTTAAGAAGGTTGTTTGTTGTCTAATCGGCAATTAAAAGTAGCATTTTAAAATCTTTATAATCAAAGGTAAATGATATATCTTCTTACTTGATATGTCTATATATCTTCATATTTGTATGATAAGTAGATTTTTTTTTTTTTTTTTTTTTTTTTTTTTTTTTTAAATTTTTAGAATGGCGGCATTATATTAAAACTAGCAAAAGCTAGAGAAAATTACAGTACTATCCAACTAATTTTAAGCTTAGGATTTTTAGAGGAAATCCATAGGAACGATTGAGAAACAATACTATCCCAAATCAACGCCTTTTTAGGAGGAGGGTTAGAAAAAATCTGCTGGTTGCGAAAATTCCAAATACACCACATTAGAGTCCCTCCCACACCTTCAAGTAACACCTGCGCTTTAAGAGAAATGGACAAGGAATCAAGCCAACTGAACCAATCCGAGATATTAAGTGGATTGATCAATAAATTAAATTAAGGAGGAGAATTAGTGCATTACACATGTTATAGCTTGGTGTGGGTAGGAGGATAAGTAGGAAGGTATTGTAGTAGGATACAACATTGCTCATAATCAAATACACGATAGAGTTGTTATAATCTTCACTTTTTTATTGATGGTATTATGATAGAATTTAAGTCTCGTCGGGTTTTGGACAATGCGATTGCTTGTTGAAACTTCACCTCGTCAATAGATGTGTACCATCACGACAACAGGTTTGTTTAATGTTAAAAACCCAGTAAGAGAATCCATCTTTCATTGTTACTTACATTTTTATTCACCTGCATCTTTCGAAGATTAAGCAAATTTTATTTAAGTGAAACAATAAAAAGAATGAATTATAATGATAAAAACAAACTAAGAGACGATATACATTCTCGCCCTTAATTATCATCTCTAAATTGAATAAAGGATGTTTACCAGGAAACTTCCACGTACGAATGATACATACTCGAAGGAGAGATTAGCTTTCGAAGAACTCGATTCACTACTTGAAAGATCAAGAAACTTGGCTATGCAAAATAGATAAATGAGTGTATGAAGTGATTTTCGTGATCCGACGAATTTTAATGTGATGTAAGGTTGCATGTGGTAAGGGTTTGTAAGATCTGAGCGTGATTAACATTGCAAACTTAGTAAGACAAAATGAAGACAAAATTATTGGTGATTTATAATGTAATAAATTGTCCATTTGTAAAAGTTATAACATGTTAGTTATAAAGTCATTTTAAATTTCATATTCATTTTAGTATATATTAATAGTGATTACAAAGACTTGTTAATTTCAAATAAAAGTTCATTAGCTTATCTTATAATATAAGGCTTCATCGTATATATGAAGTGTAAGATAGATTTGTAGTGTAGATACTGTGAGATACTTAGTTTTTATTTTATTTTATTTTATTATTTTATTTATTAATTTTTTTTAAGGAAAAAGGTTATTTAACTAAGACAAAGTATTATTTAGTTTTCTTACTAAAAATTGACCTAAGATATTTGACTAACCTAAATGTGTACAATATTTGATACGTTTGGTTGGTCGGATGAATATAGTCTTCAACATTTACTTGGTTAAATCCAATTTAGTAAAAGTTATTCTTGTATCATAAATAAAATAATTAACACCAAATTTGGCAAAAGCAGTGCTTAAATTTGTGAGTTCAATGTGGCAAAGCCAATACATTAAATCGCCTTAGTCAAATAAACTTTACAAATAAAATTAAAATGCTTGCTAAAAATATGTTGTACATTTGTCACAATGATAAACCTTTAGCGTATATGGAAAAAAAATTATGAAGAGTTAAGAAAAAATTGTGTTTTATTACTCCGTAAATATTATAAATAGATATAGATATAGATTACCACAAAATTAAAAAAAAAAATAAAAAAAATAAAATCAATAACACGGACCAAGATATGCATCCAAATCAAGTGGCCCAAATACCCCAGGTCACACAACCTAAGAGCACTAGGTATCGTGGTGCAGTCCCGTTGGTGCCGTGGGGAAAAATGTTGTCACATCAACACCTTTTCTTTTAACACCAGAATTCACCATAACACCAAACACCCCTCCCCCCTCATATAACACTAGTTTCTGTTGACGTCGTGCACCTTTGGACCCCACATATATATCTTTTTTCTTTTTTTTCATTTATTTAAAAAAACTGACGCATTTAATTAAAATTAAAATTTCATTAACTAAAGAAATACATTAAAAAATATATAAAAAAACATAGAATAAAATAAATGATACATTAAAAAATAACGAAATCTTAAAAAAGTACAATTTAGTGATTCATGTTCTATAAATGTTCCACGATATCGTGTCGGAGTTCGTCGTGCACGCTCATATCCCGAAGTTCTTTGTTTTTTCTTCAATGTGTCTCGCATCGTTCGATCCAAGTACGTGTGTAAAAAATGATTGAATTATAGGGTATTTTAAAGGGTAAAAAATTGAGAGGAAAAAAGTGGGTAAAATGAGGGAAAAAAAAGGCATCTGGTGGTTCTTCGGTCTCCGCTTTTGGGGGCGGGAGTGCTTGGTCGCTGGGCTTTCCTTTTCCTCAATCAATTCGTCGGTTGTGTCAGCCGGTCTAACATTTTGTTATGGGGGTGTTTATTATTTCACATATTTATTTCTGTTCTATACACTCACACAAACTAATTTATTACCCACCAAACTTTATTTAATACACTCACTACAAATACACACCACTTTTATTATTCATCACCTACCTTCTTCTCAACATTCAAAATACATCACCTACTCAGCTTTTATTATTTATTCATCACCTACACACTTTTATTATTCATCACCTACTTTCTTCTCAACATTATACTATATATCTATTCCTTGGGCTTTATTAGCCCATTTTCTTTGCCAACCCGACCCACCCCAACCCGTATGGAAAAAACGGGTTATAGAAAAGAACCGCCGCTGTTCACTCCCACTCACACTCCCCGTTAAGTTTGGGGATCCGAAACCTCCACCTCCGAACACCAAAATCCGGCGTCGTTGGACGCTTGCCCGATCCGATCACATGAACCCGGTTGCAACTACAGTTGCCTGTGAGGGGGTGAACAGGAAAACCAACAGTAAAACTAATTTTTTATTCCATGTGTGGTTCTCAATTGCCCAAGTGTTATGGTTGTGTCTAGAACCCCATTCTCAGCCACATATTGGAATTAGCTATCCTCATAGAGGGATATATTCGTTTCATTGTGTGGTGTGAAATCGAAAAAAAAAACCCCAGCATCGTTGTGATAAGGTTTGGATTTATTATTATGTTTAATTTTTTTTTTCGTGTTAATATGTTACTGATTTTTGACCTTTGTTATATTTTTGGGGGATTTTTTAAGGTTTAGTGGTTTTTGAAAGTTAATTTGAGGGACCAGTTTATATGGATGACCTGTATTATTTGGTATTGTGAATATGTGTTTCGTTGAAAAAGTTGCTTTATCTTTTTAGTAGACTATAGTTATTCTATGCCCGTTGGGATTTGATGGTGATTTTGGTATAAGCTGTGTATTCAAGGGCGGTGGGTTTGTTGAAAGTAGTGCTGATGCTGGTAAAATTATAAGCACTTTGTAACTTTTTTATGTGTTTGATTTGCAGGCATTATATATAAGATACATTTATTGTTGGCTATTGTTGCAAGCTATGTTGGTCTCACCTGGTATATGTTATTTGCTGCCCGTTTGGATCCTGCAAAGTTTGTCTCACTAACGTGGGCTATTGTTGGTAACTATGTTGGTATATTTGCTGTTTGCGCAGCCCACAACTGTTGTATGAACTTTGTCTAACGTTCCTCTCTCATTTCTTTTGGTCCGGCTGATACATCCACACCGGTGACAGACTGTCCGGTGTTGTATAGGCGCATTATGTTGGGCTATGATGAGTGTAAATAAAGTCGATTGAAGTTGAGGATGGTCGTCTATTGGCACGGTAACCTGCTAGGGCTGCAACCATGGCGAGCGCACCCAATTTTTCGACAAATCTGTCTTACCCACGGTTGTGCAAAATACATATTCGGATTTTCACCGGGCTGTTTCTCACTGAGAGTGGAACGCGAGACAATCTGTGTACAATTCAAACAGGGGGTTTAAAGGCTGTACAAGTGATGCGGCGGATATCATTGGTTGATGTGTGTCCTAACTCAGCAGCACATGCTTTACTAAAAGGTATGGTGGGTGTTTTTTGGCCCAGAAAAAGTGCACTGCTTGCTGGTGTGCTGTCATTCGTTTTCTTGGTCGAATCCTATTGAAAATTTTCTTTGCAATTTTGGTTGCAAAAGGCGATGATGAAATTTCTGCGTGTTACCTATTTCATGAGTGTCAATCACGGATTCCCGTATCTTGGCAGGGTAACCAGGGCATTTGTGTGGTTGCAGCCATGGCGGGTGCGTAAAATGACTCAATGAAGTGCAGATCTGAGCCTCTTTTCATAAATGTTACCAGCACCACAAAATTTTTTTACACCATCTATTGTAACTGTTTTATGCATGCCACCTTATTCAGTCTCACAAAAGGCTAAAATCAGTGGTGGAGTGCGTTAAGCCATAGATAGATGTGAAACGAAAGGTTATGTAGCTACACTTACAAAGATTACTTTTTTGTTCGCAACCATTGTGGATGTATATGCTTTTTTAAGAAATGAAGTGCACAGGATCTCTAATGCACTTCGGTTAAAGGCGTTCCCATTCGCCTTTTGAGCAAGCGTGTGATGATAAAGAATCTGAAATTCACTCCAATGAAGCCTTCAAAGGCTGCATTTTTGAGATCAGTGTTATTGTCTTGGGTTAAAAATTATAAGCCATTGGATATGTTTGTCAGGTTTCTTTTCAGCCCGCCTTTTCGTAAAGAAACAATAGGCTAAACCTGAGGTCTTACCTATTTTTGCAAGGCAGGTTACTAGACCTGCAGCCATGCCTTATGTATCCTCTATTGTAATTAGCTTTGCCAAAATCTAAAGCATGAAGCTTCAGTTGTCTGACTTAACTTATGTATCCAGTCTCGCACTCACATATCTGAGCGAAACGGTTTTACATTGTAGCAAATGTTCAAACTATATATTACATTAACAGAATTTTTGTCACCATACTCCTACTGCACCGGATAATATCATCCGAGTGATGTTCTGATCGCAGTGCAGACGCTATTGAAATCCCTTACAGTTTCTGGGATGGAGCAGGACATCGCCAGGTGATGCAGGTATTTCTTATGTTTAATCTTAAATTCTATATAATTTAATTTAGTTGTCAACCATTATAAAGCTTCTGTTCGGCGTAAAAGCAATGAATTTGGTTATCGCTTTTTTATTTTTAAGCTTTTGTGATATGGGTTTTCGGTATAAAAAACTTAATCTTGATACTTAAATTTGATATTTTTAGCTTATCAATAAAAATAGGAATGCTGGAATCGGTATAATTTTTGGTTTTGGTTTGTTATCATGAATTACATATGCGCTTATGTTATTAAGTGACAAGTTGGTATAAAGTTTCGATATTTATGGTTTTTTGATGTTGCTGTTTTGTGCAGATTTGGATTTGGGAATCTAAGGTTTCGATATGGGTTACTTGAGATTTATTATAGGCGATGAAGATACTTATGATGTCGTGCATTCGTGCCAGGTGAAACGGACCCGTATCTTGGCAGGGCATCACCTTGAAAATGGTGTTTGCAGCCATGGCGGGTCAAATGACCTTCTACCTGCTCCACAGTCGAATATCTGAGCCAAATAAGCAACTAACAGAGCAAGCTTCTATGGCCGTGATGATTAAGCTTTTAATAAATTTTAATTTGACGAGACTCATGGTGACATGGATTACAAGAGGCTGTGATGAGATTATAGGAGTTCGGTTAATGTTGCGATTATCTGCACTTTGGCAGGGCAACCTATTTTATCTGAGCCCGTTTGACTTGGCCCCAATTTGTTTTTGGTTCATAGTTGTGGTATGTCAGTATCATATTTACATCAGGTTCGTCGGTTGTACAGGTTTGTTTACGAACTCGGACACACCCACTAACTCCTAATGTTGTAGGTTGTAAATGGTGAAAAATGCAGTCGGGATCGGTCTCATTACAAATTTCCAAACTAAAAGTTCTGAGTTAGGTTGTAGATGTTTCTTACCAGTATATAGTTTGTGTATTTATTTGGTGCAATAATGTCATTACATTTTTAATGTTTATCAACTTAAACTTGATTGTCCCTGCCCGTGATGCATACACGATCCATACTCTCACAAGAAGTTAACATGTAAACATTTGGCTTTTTTTGTGTTAAATGACAACATACATGCTTTGCCGTGTTTCTTACTTTCTTGGTTAAAGATTCATTTTTTGGGTTGATATGTTCTAGACTGACCTCGCGTCTCAAAATTGTTTGGACACTGAAGTAGGGTCTGAAATGGGTGCACTTGGGACCTGAAATGGGTGGGTTTCTGGGCTCAAATGGGTGTCGCTTTGGGGGCTCAAATGGGTGGGTTTTGGGGCTGAAATCGGGCCATTTAGGTGCTGAAACAGGGGATGAAACGGGTGGGCTTGGTTGATTTTTGACATTTGTCTTTTGTGTAGGCCTTATTTAGGATTGCTTCGAAGACGATGTTGCCCGGATCTAGGCGTATGATTTATTCACTTCACCGTAATTTCAGAATGGTATATTTACGCCTTTTTTATAACTACTTATTATAAGCAGCTTTAGAATAAATCAGCGTCTCACAAATGGTCTGATGCTCTAATTGCCACTGATATGTTGCTTTCTTGATGTAGCGTGGTCAGGTTCTATGTGCTTTATGATAGCCAGCTGCTTTACATTATTGAACACGAAATGAAGACATCGGCTGCATATGTGCTATTTTATCAGAGCATGGTACTTATATAGTTTCCACTTCTGATTATCTAATTATTTAGGGTCCATAGCATCGAATAACATACTGTATTTGGCTTTTTCAAACTCGACGTAATAAAACTAATTACCAGATGGTAAATTAGATTTACATAATTATCTCTGCTTTTAACCTCAATTTGAGGTTACTGGTCATGCCGTGAAAGAAAGTGCAACAAAAAAGACCAAAAACTCTTGAATGGAGATAATAGACTTTATGCTATCCTTTCTTTTTTCTCATGTCTTAAAAGTAATTCCAAAATTTTTATGTCCAGACTATGCAGAAAAAACTAGAAAATTTGACCAGCTTTTTTGTATACCAATAGTATATTTTCCTACTATTAACAACTTAGTTAAGAAAACATTTGTATTACAACAATTTAACAGCTTAAAAGATACTAAGATAATGTGGTGATGTGTCTTTCTATAAACTTATATTGAAATTATTCTTGCCACTGATGTTTAATATTTATTGGCACAGATCGAGTGGTATATTACCAAAAGCACTGTTATTTCGAGATTGAAACTACTTAAATCCGCTGATGCTTATGGTAATTCTCCAGAAATCCTATGTTCGGTAATTGTGTTAATCATATTTTTTCTCTTTTTTTTAATATTGGTTTGTATCAGTATTTTTAATGTGACTATCGATTATCTTGAAATTACAGATGCTGGCAAAATTCTCAACAGATGCAAGACTCACAAAATCTTGGTTAGGTAAGGGTACCCAGTTATAGTTTTACTCCTCTAACGCAAGTGACCCCTAATTGCCTAAGAAACTAGACTATTAAGGGCTATTTGGGTAAAGTTTATTTTAGGTGTATATTGGCTGTCTGTGTTTTTAAAACATTACCAAGGACACAATTTTACTTATCTTAGATACATGGTAGCAAAGTATCAAAAGAAGCTACTGTAAGGGATATATTCTCTCCTTTATACCGCTTTAATGTTTTCGGATCCCATAAAAAGTTAAAGAAGGGATTTGGCGTTCCTTAACCAACAGTGTGTGTGGATTTAGATCAAAATATATACATAGAACAAAATTGTACATTTGTGCATATTGTCACTATTGTATCATTTCTTAAGCACAGTTGCATGTGGTCACCAAAAAACAAATTGCAAACATTACACAACATTAAGCTTATCAGATTTTTGGGTTATTGAGTTAGGATGAATATAAGTGTGATGTTTGTATCTTATAAAAACCAATTTAAGTTGATGTTCGTGTAAATAATTACAGTTTGGACTATTTTAGACCTGTTTCTCTTTTAACTTTTATATAATTACAGGTAATGCCAAGGACAGAAGTGTCAAGATGGCAAGAAATTCAAGGGTGGTGGTGACACATGGGTACAAGATAAAGGATATTGGGAGACAGGTTAAAGTGTAGTATATTGGACCTAAGAATGTCGCGACAATCATGACAGAAATGCCTTCATAATCAAGGTGCTAGAAGAAGAGGTAAAAGGTTTTGGAGTGACAGGCGAAGACAATGACGGTCCCCAAGCAGGAAGGTTGGCTAAAGCGTGCTGAACAACCTATGTTTGTTGGACATCAGTGGCAGGAAGGTTGGCTAAAGCGTGCTGAAAAACATCTTCTCCACATGGATTTTTCTTCCTCAGAATTTAGCCAAGTATGTCTGTAAACATAGATGTGCGTTAATGGTTTTACTCGGAAGGTTTTTTTTTTTAGTTCTCGAATTCTTTTGTGTGGATTTGGAGTTATAATGTCTGAGTGTGCAGTTTGTTATTACTAAGTGAGTGTGCATGACTCTTACATGATAATGAATACGATTTTATTATTAGATTTTGAAGGTCTAGATTACTAAACACAACGGACACTACTTCTTTAGCAAAACACCCCGCGGCAACGCGCGGGTTTCCCACCTCGTTTATATATATTCTGAAACACGTGCCAATGGTTCGCAATATTTTATTCAAACATTTGTTGGGCTAACTTTTCAGTCCATTGGCTAAGGCCCAAGTTTCAATTTCTTTATTATAATTCAGTCAAATAAGCCGCTTCTCTTCAGCAGGATAGACGNTAGTTCTCTAACGATATAACTGAGCTTAAGTTTTGTTGGTATAAGATATAAGAGACTGCCGGAGTTATATTAATTATTTGCAACCTGTTGTTACAGATAGGAAAAAAAGATTAGAAAAGGATTCCATCTCCTCAGGTGCCAATAACAAAAGTCGTTCTGCCACTCAAGGAAGCAGATTCATTATGCGGGATATAAACTAATAAAAAGTTAGAAAGCCACCCATGTCATTGCTAAAAGTTAAGAGTCTAAAGCATGGTTTGGGAAGTACAGGATACATAAATGTTACTCCATAGTAATAGTATATATTAGAAATAGAAGTTACAGAATGATAAAAAGATAATGTTTGGTTCACACGCATACTGAAAAACAAGTGCAAAACCAATATCAGATATAAAAGTTCAGCTATGAACTTTCTAATTTGTATTTCTTTTTTCTTGCAGATTGCAAAGTAGCTGTTTGCTTCAATTATCTGACGACAAGAATATTTAAATTGATCGGCTAATCTCCAGGTTTTGCTTCTCCAACTGTCCGCATAACATTACAAAATATTTAAAGATTCTTCTCCCTAGAAAAACGTAACTGTCTGCATAACATTTACCAACTGTATGCATAACATTTACAAAATAAGATGACATGGTAGGTAACTCTCAAGCTATAAACTTTCTAATAAGTGCAGTTTTTTGTGGCCTAAACAGTAGTATAATATATATGATTTCATGTAGTCTGGTCCGTATGAGGCCTAGAACCGTTGGCGCTATATAATATGATACGTCCAATGCTGTTAACCCGATCCGTAATTTAATGCAATTATCTTTTGTAGGAAAATTTATGTATGATGATTATTTTAATCTTGGAAACAGGCCCTTAGGTACGAAGTTGGCTGTATACCACCTATTGTGGAACCAGCATCCTCAACAGCATTTGAAGCAACACAAACCGGATAACATGTTCTATAACTTTGACAATATCGATTTTGTATATGTATAATGTGTCACCAGAGATATAAACTTTGGGTGCAGTACCCTTGCGGCGGATAGTTGTAGAGTTGTTGACAAGGAAAAAAACATGTAACATGAGCTTCTGTGTGCACACAGAAGTAATGTACAAATTATCAATTGAGTTTATCAAATACAAATCACATTTACATATTGAATCTAAAATTTAGTCCTAACTTTATATACATAGAAACGTCCAAAGAAAAAACTGACGTTCTTTTCCACTCTGCCTCGAAGGCATCTCTCAAACAAATGGGTCGCAATTTAGAACACGTTAGAAAAAATTCTCGCGGCGCCAAACTTCTTGTTATTATCTAAAGTTTTATTCCAAAAACAAATGATAAATGATATTTAAGATCCAACATTCCCCACTAAATATCATGTCATTTGTTCCCAAGGTGTTCTTCAATCTTCATAGTATGATGACGAAGTCATCATTGTCTTTCTTGCTGCTATCCCCGTTGTCTTCAATCTCCGAATAATAATACTCCATGATGCTTGGGACTTCCTCCTCCTCGTTGTCTATTGCTTGCTTTTGATCTGTCCCCAAAGTACCTACAATGTTTTGACCTTCCTGATCCTGGCTCCTGGCTACACTACCCTCTAAGCCAATATTGCCCAAAAATATTCTGCCGGTAACCATGATGTCCTGTTCTATAGTACTTGTACCTCCATATTTCTTTAAGCCAAATTCATAGTGTTCTTGAGGAATCAGAAGATATTGATCAAACAAATCTCTGAATGCTTGATCATAGCATTAAACAAATCTCTGAATTCTTGATGAATCCGAAGCTCATTCCCATTTCTCTCAATTCATTTTTCTTGAGATTGCTTCATGTCCTCCTGACTTCATAACAAATCTGTAACATTCGAGTAAGATAATATCTAGATCTGCAATTTTCGGTGGTAGAGCAAGTTCCTCTCCATTCTTCATTTTGTGAAACCAACTTATTGTCTTTTCAAATTTCTTCTTGAAGAACTCCTTGTTCTTGTAGTAAATCCTGTCGCGATTTGCTAGTACCATGAATGAGATGAAGTCATCAAATGTTTCTACGAATAGACATAAATTTTCCTTCAATTTCAAGTTTATCTTGGTTTATTCCCGTGCTTGATTTGTTCAGGTTTTATGGTTGATCGTTCTCTCCATCGTATTTAGAAACAGGTTCATCTTCCAGCATCTCTTGATCGATACACATATGTGTAATCTTACATTTCGAATCTTCGGTTTCAACCTCGAATCCTTGCAAGATCAATTGTTTTAAACTCAAGACATTTATGTTTATTCCTGGTGCGTATGAGACATAGTAAACTGCAAAAGTTCTTTCGTTCGTTCTTAAATTGATTTCTCTAATGCCATGTGTGAGAATCGAACCAACATGGTTTCATCTTCATTGATGAAAAACTTTCCTTGAATTCGACAAACAAGTCTTTAGAGGGAGTCATGTGTTTCGTGATCTTCAAGTTTACGTACAAAACTGAGTTCCAAGATCTTTTATCGGTTCCTTCAATTATGTAGTCTCTATTTATGACAACCCTTTCGACATGTTTTTGATGAAAAGGTTTCAACGGTTCGAAAGATTGGTTGCTTTGAGGCTTGCTTTCTGAAAAAGAGTCGATCTTTTTGGAAAAAGAGTCGTTCTTTCGGAAAAAGAGTCGATCTTCTTTGGACAAATCCACGCGAAGTGCTCCTTTTCTTTGCAGCAGTAACAAGTAGGTTTTCGGTTCCTTCTCCACCGAGATTCCAAACTCAAAGAAGATTTGCGAGTTCCATGCTTCGTTTAAAATTTTGTGATTTCCGGTTTTGAATGTTGTGAAGTTTTCGATCAAATCTGGAAGCAGTTCCTTTCCTTCGATCTCTCATTTGGCTCTAGTACCATTGTTGTTTAAATGGTCCTTCATTCAAACGATTGTGTTTATGAGGTTTGAACAGTCTTTCGTTCAAACAATTGTGCTTCCTGGTGGTTGACACCTGTTGTTCGAACAGTCCTTGCTTCCCGTGGTTGACAGCTGTTGTTCGAACAATCCTTCGTTTGAACAGATAACCTTTTGTTTATGTTTACTGGTTGATGCCATAATACTTGAAAAAGGAACAAGAAGAATAATAAATAGGAACTGAAATTGTATTTGAACAAATGTGTATGCATCAATATATTCTAGCCTATACAATTCATCTATTTATATTAGTTGAAAGGACACAATGAACCAACATGATGGTTCAAAATATAGTTTTAGGAAGTTAGTTAGTTATCTTTATTTGAGTAAGGATCAAATGAGAAATATAATTAAGATGAGAAGAATGAGAAGAAACTACAACAACAAATATTAGATGCATTCACAAAAAAAGATGCATCTCCCTATTATTTCTCTTTCCTTATTTAAAATATGTGGTCACAATTTTTTCTCATTCTTCTCATTTCAATAATTCTTCTCACTAGATCCATACTCATCTTTATTTATTAAACTATGTAATATATTATTATCTAATAGCTGTCCACATTTCAACGCCGTTATGGCGTTAACACCAATTCCCAATCGTTTGCGTTGGAGTTGCGTTGTGATTTACGTTAACATGGTAACTCGCGTTGTGGCTATACATTTGCTTTTCAAAATAGCCTTGCGTTTCCGTTTGTGGGTTTACATTTGTCGTTTGTGGGTTTGCGTTTGTGGGTTTACGTATGTGGTTTGTGGGTTTACGTTTGTGTGTGTGCAGGTACGCATGAAGAAGAAGAGGTTTTTTTTTTTTTTTTTTTTTTTTTTTTTTTTTTTTTTTTTAATTATTTATTTATTTTGATTAACAGATAATACTTATAATAATGTGGGTGTGGGTTGGGCTAGATACTATTGGACCAACACAACATTGTATTTTGGTTATAGTTTGGTTAAACAGTTGCTAATAGTTTTGTATTTTTTTTAAATGTTATTTGTAGATTAGTTTAACAAATGAAATATTAGTTAATGGTTTTTAATGAATGAAATATTAGTTAAGGAGTAGAATTTGTAAATTATAATTTTAAAAAAAGGTGGGTCTCAAAAACTGGTGTTATTGGGTGTTATGATTTCCTGATGTTTTTGGTATTATATTATTTGGTTTTGAAATGATGTGGCGCTGATGTGGCGGGGAATTTTGTGTTATAACATGTTACGATTCCCTTTGCTCTAAGATCCAACAAAACAAACAACAATAAAAACAACAAATAGACACGTTATATTAGATACACAAAAAACTAGTTCTGCAATCACATTAATCATAAATGCCAAACATAACAGGGTTTACATATGTTGATGCATAATCTGGCGCGGGCTAGATTCAACGACTCTCCCTGGGCCGTTAGTCGTCTTCTCGAGCCCTGAGTAGACCTGTCAACAAAGAGAACCCGTTAGGAGTGGACCCGAGGCCGTAGCCCCGGGATCCACCTCCGACGGTCAAGTTAGTATCGATGCGTTGTAGCATATGAGAGCTAGGTTTAGGGTAACCTGCTGTATTGTGTTTAAGAAGAGGGTTCCAGCCATGTATTTATAGGGCATGGATTAGGGTTTAGGCGTAGAGTGGGCCGCTGTCTGCCGGGCCTGGCCCATTCCAGACTATACGTCCACAACATACATTACAAAAAGCTGAAACACATGTCAAGCCTACATGAAGCAGATGAGTGCTTGAAGTGTATGGGAACATCTGTAACGACATGCTTAGTAATTTATTTCCTCGACGTGTAACAATATCAAACTATGTGTTAGAAAAGATACTTAACCAGTCTGATTAAAGTTCCACATTATCCTAAAGGAGGTACACACATTATCCTAAAATCCATTACAAAAACTTGAAATACATGTCAAGCCTGCATGGAGCAGATAAGTGCTTAAAGAGCATTAGAACATCTCTAACGATAGGCTTAGTTTATTTCCCAGGCGTGTAACAGCATCAAACCATAAGAAAAAAGATACTTTACTAGTCTGGTTAATTTTCGTCTTAACCATCAAGCACTCAAAACAAAAGAAAACCCATGTCATCAACAAATAGTTACACCAAAGAGCCCGAAAAATACAATTGCAGCTATAAATCATCAACAAACTCAACCCAGATTTCATAGTGATGAACCTTTTTTTAAGGGGCGTTTGTTTAAGCTAATTTGATGAGCTTATTGAAAACTTGATAAGCTCATATGCTTAACTTTTGAAACTATGAGCTTAATTATTCACTTGAGCTATAAAGTTTACAAGGTCAAAACCATGTAGACAAGCTCATAAGTTAGATAAAAATCTTATAACATATTTGATTTAAGCTAGTTTATAAAAATTAATAGTTTTCTAAATTATAGGTTATTATCCACATAGTAGAAGACTAATACCAAACACTTTTAAAAATTTAATTTTGCTTCATACTTAGTATCAAAGTCCTTCAATGGTTTGTACTAAACCATTAATAAACTCATTGTAGTAGCAAAGTCCTTCATTTTGCTTAGGGATTTAGCCGTACAATAGCATCATACTTTCCAAAGTGTTTCATTCTAGTACGTGTACTTTTTTTTGTCCCACTCAATGTAGCGAACTTTCAACTTTTGTACCAATCTACCACATGAAACTTGTATTACCGGCTAACCTCAATTTTTTTTACCAAAAACACTGCCACGTAGGATTTCCACTAAACTTTTAATAATAATAATAATAATAATAATATTATTATTATTATTATTATTATTATTACTCCGTATTATTATTATTATTATTATTATTATTATTATTATTATTATTACTCCGTATTATTATTATTATTATTATTATTATTATTATTATTATTATTATTATTATTATTATTATTATAAACCACAAAATTATCCACTAAACAAAATTATCCACAATTCACGCAACTTTTTTTTCTTTCTCAGAACCAACGAATTACAAAATTGGCTACTTGTTAATGTTATAGTGGATCCTAAAAGGAAAAACAATACAGTTAACTTGATTGAAGCCATCTAAGACTAAAACTAAAACAAAACTATACTGCTAAAACAAAAAGGAAAGGAACATGTTTATCCCACTGAAGTTAATGTATACCAATCTTAACTCAAAACTTGATGGTGCCACGAATCACCTAGAACTCAGAATCCATTCTCATGTAAATAGATGCAGCAGACAAAAATATGCAGTCCACAATTTCCATTGCAGCCAAGACTGCACACTGCACCATTAAATATTAACTGTAAACTGCATATCCAAACACCCCTTAACTGCAGACCCACACAGCCCTTAACTGCAGACCCAAACAGCCCTTAACTGCAGACCCACACAGCCCTTAACTGCAGACCCACACAGCCCCGACTCCACCATGTCAAACCACACAAATAACACCCCTTTGGTTGGTGATGTGTAAGATCTATCAAAACCAACATTCCCCAACCTCTTCAAAGTCCCTAAAAAAACAACTACCATCTTCCCTGTCATCCGTCAGCATCTCCTGCTGCCATAGCCGCATCTCCTGGTGGGTCTGGTGGCCAGTGGTGTCACGTTTTGGTATGTCGCTGGAGGTTAGGGCTAGGGCTGGAACAATCACCATTGAAACAGCCACCACGCTAAGTCAGGGTTAGGGCTTTTAATCTTTGTAAATTGATGGATTAGAACATTTAATTGATATGATGAAATTAGGGTTAGGGTTTGAAAGAATTGGGGGAAATTTTGAGCGGGGTTATTGTGGAGTGTGTGGGGTTTGTTATACGGTTTTTTTATTAAATTTAAATGCCGCATATACCACTAACAACTTGTCAAACTTTTTACCCGGTTACCAGTCACCTTATGGGTAGATTGGTACAAAAGTTGAAAGTTTGCTACATTGAGTGGGACAAAAAAAAGTACACGTACTAGAATGAAACACTTTGAAAAGTATGTTGCTATTCTACGGCCAAATCCCTTTTGCTTAACACTTGGGATGCTAACTTTATATAATCAAGTTATCAAGAATAATCTTCGCAATCTTCTTATACATTATACTATAATTTAAAAAGAATGTTCTATCTAACGTCTATGGTTTGACTGTGATGGTTTCATATAAAAAATGTTTTTAATTACTTGCATTGTAGTTTCGATTTTTTTTACAGGAAGAAACAATGGAAAAATCCAAGGTTTATAGGATTGGAGAAAGTTCAACATGTATTACAAATCCTCTAAAGATTAAATGAACAAATCATGTTCATTCATTTTTTCTTCAAATTATAAAAGTCGCTTTCATTCTTATATTTAAAATTTAATTAAATATCTCACAAACTATTTACCATTACGCGAAATGAATCATATCACCGTGACATAAATTAAATAATTTTTTATTGAATGACACTTCTATATGCATTCGACGAACTTTTCTTTCGATTTCTTTTGCGAGTGTTGAAATTTCCGCCGTAAAAATCACATGTGATTTGGAAAATCGTAGTTGATATTTTTTTTTATAAAAATCACACGTGATTTGCGAAATCACATGTGATTTTTAAAACAATAAATCACATGTGATTATGATTGTGATTTGAGAAATCACACTTGATTTTTAAAATAACAAATCACTTGAGTTTACAATCACATTTGATTTTTCAAGGCGTAAATTATGACCTATGTTGATCTCACCTCCTAACTCTGCAGTTATTTAGAGCATCTAAAATGCAAATTAGCTTTTGATGACAATTTTTTTTTCCTAATAAAGATTTTCAGTAACTTTTTTGAAAAAAAAAATAATAATAAAATAAAATAAAAAAGTTTTACCTTCAACTGGAGATGAAGTTATAATTCTCGTTAGGAACAAGGATGTGCCACAACAATTGAGAACTGTGTGGACCACGACTTCATTTGTCTTAGTGGAAACCAAGGGTGACTTCAGGTCTTCGTAGNGCGGATTAAAAACAAGTTTAAGCTCTTTTATTAGTCCGTTGTTACTAAAAATAAAGCGAGTCTTGTAAACTTCATGTTACCGATAACCGGCGGATTAAATTATGCATCATCGATGATTTATTGTTTCGAATTCTGTATACTTTGCTTTTTCATATGCATCATCGATATGCTGTTGAACGCATTTGCCTCAAGCATGCAATCAATGAAATGTAAACTGATTCCTTTACAATACTACACCTAGCTAAAAAGCCCGTGCATAATGTCACGGCTATTTAAAGAAAAATTACAAGAACCTACAATTTATAATATTTATATATCAAGCAGGAAGAAAAAAACAAATCAATGAACGAAGTTGGAAATGAAATTGTGAAAATATGCAAAGGCATGCTGTTGCACTTTCTCAATGTCATGAGCAAAATTTAATTAAGCACCTCAACATGAATCTCCTGCAACAAATTGGACAAATGCATATTTAATTTTGGAAACCGATAAATAAATAAGTTATAAAAGAAAATAATAGTTACAAAAAAATATATATATATATATATATATAGTTGCTAACTTTGTTTACAGATTATCAAAGATTTGTAGCGCTTCTTTGTATACAACATTAGTAGGGAAATTTGTGAGGCTTTCATCTTCGTCGCATTCACCTACGTTCGATCCTTACTTCATCTTAGCGCGATAAACAAATACAAACACAAACATCCTATATAAAGAAATTTGCATTTTTTACATCGTAGATACCAAGTTCTTTTTTTAGAAAGGTAACATATTATTAAGAACCTCGGAAGAAACAAAAATACAATACAAGACGTCCGCCTCAATTAAACAAGATAATTAAAAGAGAACATGACCTAAAAACAAATACAAGAAGCAAACAAATAAAATAAAGTAAAGCCTACACAAGACAAAATAACTACCGTTAAGAAAATACAAATCCAAATACCAGAGTTAGCTTGAACGTATGACCACTAAGAATTATAGTATGTAATCTCACTTGAGAAATGATAGGATAAGGCTACCCCAGTTGTGACCCTCAACGACTTTCATTTTTTATGTCAGCTCAGCTTTCTTTCTCATGTGACCGATATGCGACTATTTAAACACAGTAAGGCTACCTACACTACAAAAAACATACCCAACAAAAATATATTCTAATTAATTAAGGGCGGCCGAGTTCTCGACCGAAATGCACTCGACCCTCAAGGCCGCAGTAAGGGCGACCGAGATCGACCCACAAGAATCGAAGGTCGACCCTTACCGTTGCGGGTAGCCTAAAAAACTAAGCCTTAAAGAGCATATGTCTGAATCACGAGAATGTGTTGTCAGTAGAGACAAGGATCAGACTAGTACCCACCAACATTTCCTATCCACATATTTCCAATCCTTAAATATCAGCCATGGGATGTAGAGAGGACAAAAGAACTAAGGTTTGTTTGGTATGCTGCCATCAATTATAATTAGTGAGGGTTTAGGCATAAGGTGGACCCCTAACCTATAAAAGTTTCATACCAGCTTGCCTCTTGAAATGTTTCGAGTATGAAATATAGCTATATATCATTGTCATACTTGATGTCAATATTTTTCAAACAAAAACCATTATTGGAATGAAACTCATTCCATGATAGTCATACCCCTATACCAAACATGCCCTAATGCTTAAATCAGGCACATCCAATAATCTAAGTAAAAGCCTTAAAACCCCAATATACCCCACGACCCAACACAAATACATTATTAATGACAGACCTAGGACCCATTAGAGTAGAAAGTACATGTACCTCATTGTTTTTCTGAACGACATATGTTTTCTAAAGCTATCGTTGTTGTTGCAGAATATCACAATAACATTTTGCGTACTCGAGTTGCTGAATCTGTTCGAATCAAAACCAATGTTTAATGTAGAAGAATATTCCAAGGATCTCGAAGCCAATGTTTCCAATCTACCACTTTATATTTCTTTGATCTTCTTACAATTCATTGGAAAATTTTGAGTTGAATATCTTCTAAAATCTTATTAACAATTGATACTTTATTGCCAAACACACGAGCGTTTCTCTCTTTCCAAATGAAGTAGCCGGAAGTCCAAATTACCGCTTGCTAAATATACGATTGAGATGTGGGAATACTAACGTTTCCGCTATGAGATAAAATATCATCAATAGTAAAAATGTTAGCACTTCCCACTTTCCACTAATTCCACCAATCAAATATTTTGGACCACACACTCATTGCTAAATCAAAAGTGACTAAATAATGAGCACATNGCCTTTTTGGTAAGGCGTGGCGCCATTTTTAAAAGCATTTAGGGGATTTATGGATTTGGGCTTGAATTTCAAGTATTTGGGTTATTTCTTTTTTGGGCCTCATAATTTCAAAACTTAATTCCTACTTGGGCCTCGTATTTGGGCCTGACTATTTGGGATTTGGGCTTTAGTATTTGAAATTGCTCTTATAAAATGATATAAAATTATAAATACATAAATTTATAAATATTTTGTTGCCGCCTTAAGCACGCCTTAAGAAACGTCAAGGCTTCGCAAAGGCGCGTAAGGCTTGAGGCGTGGCTGTGCCGCCACGCCACGCCTTACGCCTTTTAGAACATTGTTTCCACCAATCAAATATTTTGAACCACACACTCATTGCTAAATCAAAAATGACTAAATAATGAGCACATGACTCCACACTATCATTACACGATGCACAAAGAACCGAATCCAAATCAATTCCTCTTCTGTCAAGTTCCGCACGTGTCAGAAGTCTTCCTTTGCGCGCTCTCATCGAGCGTCTACCCCCATACATACCAAGTATTTTAGCGTGACTTATATAAGTGAGATAAAAAAAAACCCTCACTTATGAATGTAAATTGTCCCTAATATCCTTTTGTGTCAAGAATATTGTGAGCTTTCTTAAGATAGTTGTACTTTTTGTCTCCACTTACACTCTTTTGCATACTTAAAACCAAAGTTATAAATAGCGTGAGGTGTGTCGTGGCGGCTTAGCCAAGCGTCATGCCTTAGGAGCTATAGCGAAGGCACAACAATTTTTAAGGTATAACATAAAGCGACACAAAACATGAAAATATTTATAGATTTATAAATCTATACTTATCTATACTACATATAAAGCATGAATGACTCTCTCTCCAAAATTTTAAGACTTACAAGAAATTAAGCATGGTTTACAACACTTTAATTCACCCAATTTTGAGAATTACAACAAAGTAAGCATATTGTACAACAAAATAAAGCGTGATGTCATTTTAAGACCAAAATTCTATCAAACAACATTAATGCTATTAAAAACACCCCTTCACCAAAAATTACAACCATTTAAGCACAATGTACAATAGCTGCACCAAATTTTCAGATTTACAACAAAATAAGCATAGTGTACAACAAAATAAGCATGATGTAATTTTCAGACTTATTTTCAGACTTACAATATTAATGCTTTAAAGTGGTCAATGTTATTAATAATTATAATGAATACTACTTACAATAAAAGAAACATAGTGTACAACACTTTAATGCACATAATTTTCAGATGTACAAGACTAGAAACATAGTGTACAACAAAACACCACATTAATGCTATTTAATGTAGTCAATTATTTAACTGGTCAATAAATACAATTAATACAGTTATTAAAACACCCTTTACATAAGAAATACAAATTATCAAGCATATTGTGCAACAAAATTAAACACAATTCCTGCATTAAATTTCACTGCTACAAATAATAAAGAACATTATACAAAGATTCAAGCTCAAACGGGCAACGGGCCAAATGGGCTTGAGCCCGAACGGGCGCGGACCAAACGGGCTCTAGCCCGAACAGGCACGGGCCAATGGGTTCGAGCCCCAACGGGCACGGGCTATACAAAATTCTTGATATCCGTAAATTTATTGTCAAAAAGAACATAATAAACTAAAATACATTATTCATCGAAAATTTTTATTTCAGGGTACGCGCCGCTGCAACGCGCGGGTACCCGGTTAGTTATCAATTATCAACAATGGTGAATAGTATGAATAGTAATTTACAGTTTAACCCCTTTAACATTCTTGAGTCTAACATTCTTGAGTCTTTTANACTAATTCCACCAATCAAATATTTTGGACCACACACTCATTGCTAAATCAAAAGTGACTAAATAATGAGCACATGACTCCACACTATCATTACACGATGCACAAAGAACCGAATCCAAATCAATTCCTCTTCTGTCAAGTTCCGCACGTGTCAGAAGTCTTCCTTTGCGCGCTCTCATCGAGCGTCTACCCCCATAGATACCAAGTATTTTAGTGTGACTTATATAAGTGAGATAAAAAAAACCCTCACTTATGAATGTAAATTGTCCCTAATATCCTTTTGTGTCAAGAATATTGTGAGCTTTCTTAAGATAGTTGTACTTTTTGTCTCCACTTACACTCTTTTGCATACTTAAAACCAAAGTTATAAATAGCGTGAGGTGTGTCGTGGCGGCTTAGCCAAGCGTCATGCCTTAGGAGCTATAGCGAAGGCACAACAATTTTTAAGGTATAACATAAAGCGACACAAAACATGAAAATATTTATAGATTTATAAACCTATACTTATCTATACTACATATAAAGCATGAATGACTCTCTCTCCAAAATTTTAAGACTTACAAGAAATTAAGCATGGTTTACAACACTTTAATGCACCCAATTTTGAGAATTACAACAAAGTAAGCATATTGTACAACAAAATAAAGCGTGATGTCATTTTAAGACCAAAATTCTATCAAACAACATTAATGCTATTAAAAACACCCCTTCACCAAAAATTACAACCATTTAAGCACAATGTACAATAGCTGCACCAAATTTTCAGATTTACAACAAAATAAGCATAGTGTACAACAAAATAAGCATGATGTAATTTTCAGACTTACAACATTAATGCTTTAAAGTGGTCAATGTTATTAATAATTATAATGACTACTACTTACAATAAAAGAAACATAGTGTACAACACTTTAATGCACATAATTTTCAGATGTACAAGGCAAGAAACATAGTGTACAACAAAACACCACATTAATGCTATTTAATGTAGTCAATTATTTAACTGGTCAATAAATACAATTAATACAGTTATTAAAACACCCTTTACATAAGAAATATAAATTATCAAGCATATTGTGCAACCAAATTAAACACAATTCTTTCATTAAACTCCACTACTACAAATAATAAAGAACATTATACAAAGATTCAAGCTAAAACGGGCAACGGGCCAAATGGGCTTGAGCCCGAACGGGCGCGGATCAAACGGGCTCTATCCCGAACAGGCACGGGCCAATGGGTTCGAGCCCGAACGGGCACAGGCTATACGAAATTCTTGATATCCGTAAATTTATTGTCAAAAAGAACATAATAAACTAAAATAAATTATTCATCGAAAATTTTTATTTCAGGGTACGCGCCGCTGCAACGCGCGGGTACCCGGCTAGTTATCAATTATCAACAATGGTGAATAGTATGAATAGTAATTTACAGTTTAACCCCTTTAACATTCTTGAGTCGTTTACTTTTTAACTAAACTTAGGTAAAAGAAAAGTAATTTGTAATTTAGCCCTTTTAACTTTCTCTAATATTTTACTTTGTGTTTAAACTTATGTAATTAAAACGTTTTTACCTAATATTATTTACCAAAAATTTTACATTTTAAAAGGAGATAAACAATGATAAAATAGAGATTTTTGTTTGTTAGAAGGAAAGTAAGATTAAGAAGTAAAAGAATAAAGATAAACTAGAGATTTTTAAAGATATGAATGTGAGACTGAATTTGGAATGATTTTTTACATCCATATTGACGTCAAAATTAAACATGAGAAATGATGCAAAACAATAAGCTGGATTTTTATTTATTTTTCTGTCGAGATGATCAAGAAAGCAGAAAGAATAAAAGAAGCTAAAACTAATATGGAGTTGACGATTTTGGAGATTCACGATACCCTAACTTCCTAAACTGATCGATCTTTAGTTTCGTCTATACATTCATGATTTAAGTTTGAATTTATCTTTTGTATGATTCCTCTTAAATGGTAGTTGTCCCTGGTTGAAATTTTAATCGATCTTGTTTTCTTTTTTACGGTTTTTATTAATCGCATTCTTTAGGGTTTTATAGTCGGTTCTGTGCTTATTAAATCCAATCATTATTTAATCATTAAATCGACTACTTCATCATCAGATCATGGGTTAGTTATTGCGACTTAATGGCTTAAAAACCCTAGTTTTTAAAACTAGGGTTTAATCGTGTTGATTGAAGAACCTGACGTATACATCTTCTTGTTTCTTTTCTATCTGCGATCTCTTGTGTAAAGGTTTTAGGTGTTTTGATGTCGAACTTGGGAGAGGAAAACATTACTTTGCCACGTCATATGGTTAATGTTGATGCATTGAACACTCGCATGCAACCACTTAATGGTGTTGATGCTGGTAACGAGGGTATCTCTCGGCCAAAAAAGGCTGTTAGGGTTTTCAAAAACCCTAATGTCGAACCCGATAATAATGTTAACTCTGCTACTCTTGATGGTCAAATTCCTGTTGTTAATTCTGGTCCAACGTTGGCTTCTACTACTGGTCCCTTAATGACTACTACGGCTGATACTAATGTCATCACATCCGTGCCATTATCTAAAGAGAATTCGCCTATGAAGGATGATGATGTTCATACTACTACACCTTTGGTGACCAATCCTATGCATGTGAAGCCGGTTTCACGTACTCCTACTGCTGCTCTAAGTTCTCATGAGCCAAGTGTAGTGGCAGCTTCAATTGTGGTTGAACTAAAGGAAAACATGGCCTCTTCTGGTAATATTTGTGGACCTGTTTTTGCTCATGCTACTAATAATGATGCTGGTCAGAATTATGCTACTTCTACTAGCTTTGGTGAGTTGAATCAATCAATAATGAACCTTAGTAGTAATGTTTTGGATGTAGAAGAAGCTATGTGGTCTACTGGTGGTGTTAGTTATTCTACTCCTTATGGTTTTCCCTCTCTTTCTGAGGTTACTGGACATGCTAATGATGGGAGTAAGACTACTGGTACCCCTACTGCTTATACGAATTCATCTATCTTTGGGAGTAAGCCTACTGGTAACTCTACTGTAACGTTACTAATGTTACTGAGGTTACTGATATGTCTAATAAGTCTACTTCTGGGAGCAGTAGACCTACTAATGTGTCGTTTAATACTCCCCCCTCTGAGCAACGTGTGATGGCAGATTCTAATGAGGGTTTATTGGATTCGATCAAGAATGAGGAAGCAATGCATGAAGTTGAATTAAAGAATGTGGATATTGGTTTTAATTCTGATGGTAAAGGTCCTAATGCTGGTTCTACTTTATCAACTAAGGCTACTTATCCAAGTGTGTCTCATGTGTCAAGTGGTGTGGATAATTCTGTTAAAAACACTACTAGTGTTTTGAAACAGCCTACAACTAAGAGTGGACCTAAGAATGGACCTGATGAGAACACTACAAGTGTTTTGAAGCACCCTCAACCTACTAATGATCCTAATGTGGCTACTAGTGTGAAGCCGATTTCATTGCGGGTGCTACATCTAATGATCCTAAGAAACACATGTCAAACTTTCGTAGGCTGGAATGTAGCAATAAAACAAATGGAGTTGATCTTACCGTCCCTATGAAAGTGGTTGAAGAGGTAAACACCAGATTTGATAATACATTTATGGCTATTTTCTTGGTAAACGTGTTGCTTTCCCGGTTGTTGATTATTATGTACGTAATACGTGGGCTAAGTATGGCATTCAAAAGGTCATGATGAATGCTAAGGGGTTCTTTTTCTTTAAGTTTAATTTGAAGAAAGGTGTTGAAGATGTCCTTGAAAACGGTCCGTGGATGATTAGAAATGTTCCTATTTTTCTTAAACCTTGGACCTTGAACACTAACCTACTTATAGAGGATTTGACTAATATTCCGGTATGGGTTAAATTCCATGATGTTTCCCTTGCTATGTTTTCTGATGATGGCCTCAGTCTCCTTGCCATATTGATTGGTACACCGAAAATGTTGGATTCCTACACTAGTCAAATGTTTTTAGAATCATGGGGCCGAAGTAGTTTTGCTAGGTGCATGATTGAAGTGAAGGCAGATGAGTTGCTTAAGGAGAGTCTCACTATTGAGATACTCTTGCTTGATGGGTCGAGTTCTACTATTGAAAAGGTGTGGGTTGAATACGAGTGGAAACCGCCTAGGTGTGACACTTGTAAGCTATTTGGTCATACCCTGGACAACTGTCCTAAATATGTTCCCCCTCCAGTTCAGACCACGCATAAGGATAGAAATGGTTTCCAGGCCGTTAATAACAAAAATAAGGGTAAGAGTGGTAGCCAAAGTGTTCGGGGTAAAGGAGGATTTACTAAACCTGTTGTAGGTCATCAGTTTCATTATCAACCTAAAGCGCCCCCTCCTGAGCCCAAGAAGGTAGATGGTACTAAGAAGAAGGCCACTAAAGTGGCTAGTACGAGTGGGACGAAGATTTCTACATCGAATACGTTTGATGTCCTTAATATAGTTGATACTGATGATTGTGGTTTTCCTACTAATGATGTGACCATAGTTGGGGCTGAGGTGAATTTTGGTAATACAATGGAAGCTAAGGATATGGATGATGCTGATGAGAGTGGTATTCCTTGTCCTACTTCTATTGTTGAAAAAATTGAGAAGCTTGAAAAGCTAATTATTGATGGGAAAGCTACTCTTGTGGATGATGATGATCTTCCTCTTAAAAAGGTTGATTATCCTGGTAGTAAAAAGGAAGCTAAGNGAAAGTTTTAAAAGGATAATCAACTTAAAAAGCGGTAAACTATTCAACCCCCCTTCTAGTTTTCCACAATTTCTACATCGAATACGTTTGATGTCCTTAATATAGTTGATACTGATGATTGTGGTTTTCCTACTAATGATGTGACCATAGTTGGGGCTGAGGTGAATTCTGGTAATACAATGGAAGCTAAGGATATGGATGATGCTGATGAGAGTGGTATTCCTTGTCCTACTCCTATTGTTGAAAAATTGAGAAGCTTGAAAAGCTAATTATTGATGGGAAAGCTACTCTTGTGGATGATGATGATCTTCCTCTTAAAAAGGTTGATTATCCTGGTAGTAGAAAGGAAGCTAAGGAGGATGGTGGTAATGTATCATAAGAACCGCTTGTAAGTGATGTGAAAGAGAAGGAGTAGGTTGCGGCTAGTAAGCCTAGTTCTTCTTTTTCTTCGAATACTTCTTCTACTAAGAGGATTAACTCATTTCCAAGGTGGGAGAGATAGTTGATTCAGACAGTGATGAGGAGGAGGTGATTTCGGACGATAATCCTATGGCTAACTTCCTCTCATCGACATGTGGTGGGTACGAGCTTGAAGATGATTATGATGACTATGCGGATCAGATCTACGATCTTCCATGGCAATTGGGAGTTTCTTATGACATGTATGATATCAAGCTCAAAGGTCATGGTAGAAAGTAATTTTGTTTACGTAAGCATCAAATGTTATCTTATCAGTTGTGGTTTATTTTCTTGTTTAAAGAATAAGAAGTGTCTTGTTATGTAAGCTTTTCTGCTTATGTAACGAGCTGAGACATGAGAATTCACCTATATCCTTTGTACGTACACGTTTTTTAGAGTAATCTATTTACCGGGTCTTTTGACCTTTTACAAAAAAAACTAATATGGAGATGAAATTAAAAGAAGATGGAAAGCGAAAAACAAAAATACACTATATGACTAGCATGACAAACCAATACAGCTTGACTATAAACTTGGTCAACAAATACTTTTTTTGCTAATGGCGAATTTATTAAGCTAGCAAGAAGCTAGAAGAAAATTACATCATATTTGTACAAGCTAAATTTGGATTCGAGATCCAATCAAACCAATTGGGGGTCGGATTTTTGCACCTATGACACAACCAAGAGTGCGACAAAATACTTCTGGTAAAATATTTGCTTTATTGTTATTCGTCAATCATTGAGACAGCATGGACCACTAATAAAATAAATCCATGATGGTTTTTTTTTTTTTCTAGAATTGGAATAGAAATTGGCCTAACGGTTGTTGACGGCAATTGAAGGAGAATGGAAATTCAGGTTTAAAGAAAATGGTGATCGGCCTTGGGCCTACTAATATAATATATTCCATCATCTAATTATTAAACGGCATAGAAAGTCCGAGAGACTTTGTGGATAAGAGCTCAAGAGTCCGAGAGTCTCGGCTCACTCCAGTTGGTGCCCCACTAGGTCAGGAGAGTTGCCCGGAGCTATTCTTTGTGGGGTGGACAATGGCTGGTGCCAAAAGGCACCCGGGGGTCAGGGTGTTCCCGCCAATCTACACCTTTTTGTGGATTAAACGGCCTTCAAAAGTTAGTGTTTGTTTGAAATTTCTTGAAACTCTTATTAAGCAAGTAAAAAACTTCGTTAAAAGGAACAATCATTCCAAACAAACAAAAACATAGAATTGGAACTTGATATATAGCAACAAATTGACGAAATAAATTCAAAACACGCATTTAGGTTGGAATGTGTTGGAAATTGACGATGTAAAATTAAGAGAACTAAAAAATATTTAAAGAAAAAATAATAAAACATGAGCTTGTCATACCGTGGGCAATTCATCCGTTTTCTTCATAAGATGACACAGAAGGAAAAAACATTAAAAAGCTTTCATCACTTATCACTTAACGTGAACTTATAAACTTTACAAGGTCAAAACCAAGTAGATAAGCTCATAAGTTAGTTAAAAATCTTATAACATATTTGATTAGAGCTAGTTTATAAAAAAAATATGGTTTCTTAAATTATAGCTTATTATCATATGTTACAAAATTCGGGTTCAATATGGACGCTGATCGAAACTAGCCTTGGAACAGAGTTCTGCGGAAGTTTCTTGAACTTTGGACTAATTAAATATCTTAAAGGGCAAATTACCTGAAAATGTATTTAACTTACCACTTTTTACCATTGTATGTAGCCTTCTTTTTTTTCCCAATCTGTCAATGAACTTGCAAAATCCGTTCGTTGCGTGTAGCGGGGAAAACGAATTGACATCTCGATGTGATACAACCTTTTCTATTTTAGTTGGGAAAGAACGGCGAAGTCCATCTGAACCGTCCAATGAAGAATAAGAGGAGAGCAAAGCGCCAATGGCGTGCAAAGCGCATGTGGAACGGGCACGGAGAAAAGGAAGGAAGTTTGGAGGAGAAGCAGCCGAGCTCATTCCCTTCGCTTCCTGGGCCCAAAGCAGTGCAGTCTTTCCTGGCCAAATCAAGGATTTGGGGCTTCTTTGCTACGCTACTTCACTATAAAAATCCTTTTTTTTAGTCATTTATATAAATAGAAAGAAAGATCCATCTGTCCTATCCGATTTCTATTTTGATATCGAAAAAAGAATCTATTTCATTCAACGTTTGATTCAAAGAACTGTGCTTAGCCCTCCCCCACTCATGAAAGGGCTCTGCTGCAATGGATGGCAGAGGGTCCGTAGTACTCGAAGCACTGGAGTTATCCAGTAGCCGGGAAGGGGCCTAGAAGTGCCTACTACTACACCACACTACGGTTGGCTCTACACATTTACAGAGCTAACCCCTGCCAGGCGCTGTTTGACCTGCTGGGGCAGGTTAAACTAACGATCGTTAGGTTTATCATTGCAATATTAGTCCTTTAGACTAACGATCGTTTATAATGGCTACATACAATGACAAAAAGTAACAAAGTAGACGACTTTTATTATTTTTAAAATTTACGTACGTTTTTTACACGTTTTTGCACACGTTTTTATACACTTTTTTTTACACGTTTATACACACGTTTTTATACACGTTTTTATGCATGTTTTTATACGGATTTTTATACACACATTTGTATACACGTTTTTATGCACGTTTTTTCAAATATTTCAATACATACATTCTTATACGTTTTCGTCTGTTTTTTTACGTTTTCGTTTTTTTTATGTTTTCACACGTTTTTTTACGTTTTCGACAATTTTTTACGTTTTCGTCCGTTTTTTACATTTTCGTCGTTTCGTTTTCGCCTTTTTACGTTTTCGCCCGTTTTATTCGTTCGTCTTTTTTACATTATCACCCGTATTACGTTTTCCATCAGTTTTTTGTTTTCGTCATTTTTTAGTTTTCGCCCGTTTTTAGTTTTTTTTCCGGGGTTCCGTTTTTTACGTTTTCGCCATTTTTTTTACGTTTTGTCCATTTTTTCTTTTGTCTAGTTTTCGCCCTCTTTTTTACGTTTTGTTATTTTTATAGTCGGTTTACGTTTCGCTGTTTTTTTACGGCTTTCGCCGTTTTATTAAGTTTTCGCCGCGTTTTTTTACGTTTTCGTATGTATTTTTACGTTACGCATTTTTTAATGTTTTCGTTTTTTTGTACGTTTCGTCCGTTTTTATTTTCAGCCCGTTTTATCGTTTTCTCCTTTTTTTACGTTTCCCTATTTTTTATGTTTCGTCCGTTTTTTTACGTTTTTCGTCATTTTTTTACGCTTTAGCTCGTTATTACGTTTGCCTTTTTTTACGTTACGTAAAGAAAAGGGCAAAACGTAAAAAAACAGCGAAACGTAAAAAAAAACGGTATGAAAACGTAAAAAAACGATGAAAACGTAAAAAAAGGGCGAAAACGTAAAAAAACGGACCAATTACATAAAAAACTGACGAAACATAATAAAACGGGCAAAAATGTAAAAAACAGGCCGAAAAATAAAAAATCGGGCGAAAACGTAAAAAAACAGGACGAAAACGTAAAAAAAGGGCAGACAAGTAAAAAAACGGACGAAAACGTAAAAAAACAGACGAAAACGTATAAAATCTATGTATGAAATTTTAAAAACGCTGTGAAAACCGTGGCATAAAACGTGTGTATAAAAACGTGCATAAAAACGTGTATACAAATGTGTGTATAAAAATCCGTTATAAAACATTACATAAAAACGTGTATAAAATGTGTATAAAAAACGTATATAAAAATTGTGAAAAAACGTGTAAAAAGACGTACATAAATATCTAAAATAATAAAAGTCATCTAACTGTTACTTTTGTCATTGTACTGTAGCCATGATAACAGTCGTTAGTTCTTAAAGGACTAACATTGCATGATTAAATATAACGATCGTTAGTTTAAACAAATGTCACCGCTACACGCAATGAACGATTTTGATTCATTGACAATTGGGGAAAATAAAAAGGCAATACAATGGTAAAAACTGACAAGTTAAATACTTTTCAGGTAATTGCCCTTCTTAAAGGTATCAGCTTAAGAAAAAGAAATTAGCTCGCCGCGGGAAGAGTTCTCGAGGTCAACCTTAGTGTAAGAGCAAGTTTCTAGTGAGGAGCGCATAGGTGTTGTCCTGACTACCCTGGGTTGGGGTTCTTAAGTTTGTATTTGATTGTGCATTAGATCTGTCCCTTTTGGGTCGGAGCACTATACAATGATTATATTACATAGTAGAAGACTTAATACCAAAACATTTAAAACTTAATTCTGCTTAATTACTTAGTATAAATTCCTTTCAATGGTTTGTACTAAACCATTAATACAACTTTAATTAATGCATTAATAAATCATTGTAGTATCAAAGTCCTTCATTTAGATTAATACTATGGTGCTACACTTTATGTATCAAGCATAATCTTCACAATCTCTTATACGTTATAGCACTCCAGGTATTTAGAGGCATTAAAATGCGAATTAGCTTGATCGATGGACAAATTTTTTGCTAATAAAGATTTTCAAATAAATTTGAGAAAAAAAAAAAAAAAAAAAAAAAAAAAAAAAAAAAAAAATCATTGTTTTATCTTCAACTAAAGATGAACTTATTCTCATCAGAAACAAGGACGTGGCACAATAATTGAGAAACTGTGCAGACCACATGACTTCATTTGTCTTAGTGGCCACCAAGGACGACGCCAAGTCTTCGAAGAAATTTATGGCGTTTAAATCCAAAATGTATGTGCATTTGTTAGACCATTTAAAACTATCGTTGATGATACAGAGAACCTTCTCCGAACCATGGACATCATAAACCATTTCTAACTTATATGTGAATATGTGATCAGGGCCGTCCCATGATTTGATAAAATTTTTGAGGGCCCTGTACGAAATTACATAATGAGGCCTTTCGAGAAAAATGTTATAAATAAAGTGTTACCATTTATAAGATATAATGCAATTAATTATCTAAACGTTCTAAGATATTACTCATTTAAGATATTTTCTCTTCTAAATATCTTTTTCTTCGTAAAAAATATGTGTACACACACATATAATTATTAACGAGACAAATTTGGGGCCCCTAAAAATTTTTGGGCCCTGAGCGGTCGCTCACCTTGCACACCCTCAAAGCCGGCCCTGTATGTGATGTTTTGGTGGGTTAATCTCGATCTCTAACTTATATGTGAAGAAACACAATGAAGAAATGATGAACACAATAGCTTTTAGTTACCCATCTACAATAGCATATAAATAAAAGAAGACTTTAAATAAAAACATTCTGCCACTTTAATATAATGATACTACTATAAAAAGGTATGTTAAAGAAAATAAAGCAAGAAATGTAGACTATACTTATAGCATGTCTTTCTGGTACAAGTGCAACAATTGTATATATACAACTAGCTCAGACTCGCCCGATGGGCGAGCTAGTTCTATAAATTAATTTAATGAAGATTATCAGAGTACTCTATAAAATTGATTATCTCATAAAAAAATGTAATGAGTGACACAAATATATAAAAAGAAATTGTGTTAATGGAATAACAAAACATTGTATCAAAACAAAGAAAATATTTAAAACTTATGCAAGCCTCATAACCTCAAATAGTGTATACATTTTTCTATCAATATTGTTTATATTATGCTCATATTTCTTGTATTTATATAAGAGTTGGTACTTAATTACTTCCTATTTATTTAATAGGACATATCCGAGCATTGGAACGAGATGATGCGGAATTGAGAAGCTACTTGTTGGAAAATGAAAGAAAGCTGGATCAGGAAGAATATATGGCATAGAGGACCTCTAAGGTCTACATCGTATTCACATTAGAAGAAATTCTTATCAAGTCAATTCAGAAGGGATATAGTAGGGGTGGCAATTCGGGTCGGGTTTGGGTTGGCGGGTTCGGGTTGTCAGGTTGGCGGGTCAGAAAACCCCAACCCAAACCTGACCCATTTAAATCATCGGGTCAGCTATGTCAACCCTAACCTGTTTACACATAACCCGAACCTAACCCATCTAACCCGTATATATACTTGGGTTGGCGGGTTAAAGAGGTGACACGAGTTGAATAGGTTAAACAGGTTTCGGGTTGGCCCATTTAACCCGATTTTATATAAAAAGTTGCCACATTACATGAGTTAAACAGGTTAAACGGGTTTGCGGGTCGACCCGTTTAGCCCATTTAACCTGTATAATAAAATATAAATATTTTTTAATTTAAGAAAATAATCTTAAACGGGTTGGCGGGTCGACCCACTTAAAATATTATTACTAAAAAAAACAATTTAGTACAACGGATGTGGGTGAATTCCACACCTCAGCCCAAAAAAGGCAAACCAAAAGCGCCTACAGTGCTTAATACCTAACCAAGCATAAGAAATGACATGCCATACTTATGCAAAACAAAATAAAAACATATCTAATCTGACTACGGAGACTAATGTCATAAGCATTAGCAAACTTCAATTGAGCATCGATCAGACCACAATCATCAAACTCGTCATCATCATAATGGTTTTGGTCGTGGGTATCCTCCTTCCATCGCTCCAATAAGCTCCTCATGCCCACTCCACTACCACCTTTAGAACCGTCAAATACCATAAAATTAGAAGTTTCATTGAAGACATCTAGGACTTCATCATCATCACTATCCGAGATAACTATATCACCAACCTTAGAAAATGGATTGCCTACGTTTTTTCCTTCTTTAACCATGTTAGGAGTGCTCTTCGAAATACACGGAGGAAACGCATTGGACAAACTTGGGATGCTTGCATAGTTTTCCACAATAGCCTTTTGCATAGGAAGCGGCTTCAGATCATCATCAGAAGTACAAGCTTTCCCTCAATTAATTGACTTTCAAGCTTATTAATCTTTTCAACAATAGGTGTAGCACTTGGACTGCCAAATGAATCAATAGTAGCACTTGCCTGTTTATCCATGTTCCCAAATCTATTATCAAAATCCGAATCTATACTAGCAATAGGAACCTCATCCAAATTACCAAGAGCAATAAAGGCATTAGATGTTTTAACCACTTAAGCATCCTTTGTAGAGTCACATATACGACAACGTATCAATATGCAAGACTTAGTGGCTATCAACATTTAAAGACTGTACGGCGTAACTAGCCTGTAACATATACGCTGTAACTATGAAGAGTTGTTACAAAGTTTTACCGAGAGAGTATGCGACGTAAGGCATCATTTGTCTCTACGTTGTAAACGTTATCAAGGACTAGAAGGAACTTCATACCAAGATCATATGCGACGTAAGTGAGTCGATACGCCTACGTCGTAACTACTAAACGACTTGTGAAGAATTCGTGTACCGAGAGCACATAGGATGTAACCCATCACTTATGGTTACGCCATATACATGTCGAGCCCAACGAGTCTATAAATACAAACCCTAACTTATTCGCAAAAGACACATTCATTCTACATCTCAGGAAGATTAAGGAGCTTTTCAAGGGACAATGCATCATAAAACATCATCGAACATAGATCGACAAAGAATAATTGTATCAAACACAATATTTAATTCTTATTCACTTCATGTGTTAGCCTAATTATGATTTAATTAATGTTATGGTCTTTATTCCTTCGTTTATTTATCGCTTTTAGTAGATATTTATGTGTTTCTTTATATGATCCTTGCGTTGTGGTAGTAATTAGAGAAAGCCTCTTAAAGGAAGATTTGTCTTGTGTTCTAGTTTGGGTTAAGTTCCTTGATCTATTTGACACTTATGACCTTCAAGGTTTAACTCCGGAACAACGCATGATTTGTTATTCCATTGATATAAATCTTCGTGGTCAGTTCAAACAATAGCAGTGTTGCAAAAATCGGCCAACTCGGCCGATTAATCGGTGATTACAAGCTACAAGGCCCTGGAACTTGGAGAGATTTACAAGGAAATCGGTCGATTAATCGGCGATTACAAGGTAATCGGCCGATTAATCGGTAAAAAAACGCTACTCGGCCCCGGACCGCCTCAGTACCGATTCACGATTTTTGCAACATTGAATAATAGATTTATTTCTTGTTCTTATAGTAGTTGTTCATAAGCTTGGTTTGTCTTTCTTATGCTAGTTTAGGTCTTAAGCACTGTAGGTGTGTTTGGTTTACCTTTTTGGGCTGAGGTATGGGATTCACCCACACCCATTGTACTTAATTATTTTTTGGAGTAATAATATTTTACTGGGGGTAACCCTTTTACCCAAAAAACTAGAGAGATCTAGCTCTTGATAACTAGGTTGTAGTGGCAATCTCACTTGGGACATCAAGATGATGGAGAGATTGATGACCTCTCGACTGTGTAGGAGTAGACCAAACCACCACCTAGATAAGTATAGATACATAAACAATGCAATTTAGACACTTGATTGACCATATAAGCGCCTAAATGCTAAGAAGTGGGATTGTTAGCATAAGAACAAATCACATAGGTTGTTGGATACTTATAGACTAGGTTCCAGTTGATCGATACGATGACCATTCGGATTGAAACTGGAAACTATAGGTTAGGTACTGATGACCATTCATGTCTAGTGAAACTAGAACCACTAATAGAAGTGGGAATTAGACATTGCACTAGGAAGATGGACCATAATATTAGTTGAGGATTAACCGGTTAGCACGTTTTCCCCTTTTGACAAATTCACCAAATTTACATTTCACATTTTATTTATTTTAATTATTATTTCTTCAATTTAATTGTCACATTTAAGTTGATTAGTTTAAATAAATTCAAATTGATAGACCGCCCATAGCTTTTAAGAATGACCTCAGATTTACCATTTTTTTACTACATACGACCGGGTACACTGCCCGTTAGTATATGTGTTGATCCATAGGTAGACGAGACCTTATAAATTTAAGACCTGATCACACATATCAAGTTTTTGGCGCCGCTACTGGGGAGCTAATTAGGTTTTAAAATTTGAGTTTTTAGAGTTCTTATTTTTTAGGTTTAAACTTTTCAAATTTTTATTTTAATTTTTTTTTTGTTTTATTTTATTTGCTTTAATCTACTGGTCTCTTGTGCTCAATTTGCAGGTGCATGACTGGAGATCTTGTTCCCACTTATACACACCATTTGTTAATTCAGAGAGACAGATTAGGGCAAGAAGACAGTTCGCACCCTCTTCAATTCATAGTATCAACTTATTTTACGAATCAGAAGCTTTAGATACCGAATCTAAAGATATGGCTGGTGTGGATATTAACACACTCACCCTGTAGCAGTACATGGCTTTCAATCTTGGTATTTTAAACAAATAGTTAATAATGTTAAAGTATAGTGACTGGTATACTTTGTAAGATTGTTACTACTACTTGTAATTGTTTGTTTGTTTCTTTCTTTCAAAGATTTAGCAGGTTATTAAGCGTACTTTTGGATTGATTTGGACCAATCGGCTTGCTAATCGAAGATGCATCATTGAAAGGAAAAAATTTCGATCAAAGACTTGAAGAGCTAGAAAGGGACACGGAGGGACATGAACAACCAATGGAGGGCGTGTTTAAAAATTGGGATAATTATCTAGAAATGTATCTAGCTTGACACTCTTTCTTTTGTTGTGTACTTAATTTTCTTTTTATAAGCATCAAACTTTTAATATTTCTTATTATATGTATTATTCCTTTAATATTTCTTATTGTATGTATCATTAGTGTTAATTGTTGTATTTGTTAAGAGTTAACTACATTTTTGGTCCTTGTGGTTTACCGGGTGTAACAATTTTAGTCCATTAGTTTGGTCCTTAACACATAACCTCAGTTAGTCCGAAATACATAACCACCGCCCACCACCACCACCAACTACCGCTACCCACCACCATCACCACCTACCACCACCACTTACCAGATCCACCACCACCACCATATGGTTATGCCATATACATGTCGAGCCTAACGAGTCTATAAATACAAACCCTAACTTATTCGCAAAAGACACATTCATTCTACATCTCAGGAAGATTAAGGAGCTTTTCAAAGGAAAATGCATCATAAAACATCATCGAACATAGATCGACAAAGAATAATTGTATCAAACACAATATTTAATTCTTATTCACTTCATGTGTTAGCCTAATTATGATTTAATTAATGTTATGGTTTTTATTTTGGGAACTTATAGACTAGGTTCCAGTTGATCGATACGATGACCATTCGGATTGAAACTGGAAACTATAGGTTAGGTACTGATGACCATTCATGCCTAGTGAAACTAGAACCACTAATAGAAGTGGGAATTAGACATTGCACTAGGAAGATGGACCATAATATTAGTTGAGGATTAACCAGGTTAGCACGTTTTCCCCTTTTGACAAATTCACCAAATTTACATTTCACATTTTATTTATTTTAATTATTATTTCTTCAATTTAATTGTTACAATTAAGCTGATTAGTTTAAATAAATTCAAATTGATAGACCGCCCATAGCTTTTAAGAATGACCTCAGATTTACCATTTTCTTACTACATACGATCGGGTACACTGCCCGTTAGTATATGTGTTGATCCATAGGTAGACGAGACCTTATAAATTTAAGACCTGATCACACATATCAAGTTTTTGGCGCCGCTACTGGGGAGCTAATTAGGTTTTAAAATTTGAGTTTTTAGAGTTCTTATTTTTTAGGTTTAAACTTTTCAAATTTTTATTTTAATTTATTTTATTTTGTTTTATTTTATTTGCTTTAAGCTACTGGTCTCTTGTGCTCAATTTGCAGGTGCATGACTGGAGATCTTGTTCCCACTTATACACACCATTTGTTAATTCAGAGAGACAGATTAGGGCAAGAAGAGAGTTTGCACCCTCTTCAATTCATAGTATCTACTTATTTTACGAATCAGAAGCTTTAGATACCGAATCTAAAGATATGGCTGGTGTGGATATTAACACACTCACCCTGTAGCAGTACATGGCTTTCAATCGTGGTATTTTAAACAAATAGTTAATAATGTTTAAAGTATAGTGACTGGTATACTTTGTAAGATTGTTACTACTACTTGTAATTGTTTGTTTCTTTCTTTCTTTCAAAGATTTAGCAGGTTATTAAGCGTACTTTTGGATTGATTTGGACCAATCGGCTTGCTAATCGAAGATGCATCATTGAAAGGAAAAAATTTCGATCAAAGACTTGAAGAGCTAGAAAGGGACACGGAGGGACATGAACAACCAATGGAGGGCGTGTTTAAAAATTGGGATAATTATCTAGAAATGTATCTAGCTTGACACTCTTTCTTTTATTGTATACTTAATTTTCTTATTATATGTATTATTCTTTTAATATTTCTTATTGTATGTATCATTAGTGTTAATTGTTGTATTTGTTAAGAGTTAACTACATTTTTGGTCCTTGTGGTTTACCGGGTGTAACAATTTTAGTCCATTAGTTTTGTCCTTAACACATAATCTCAGTTAGTCTGAAATACATAACCACCGCCCACCACCACCACCCACTACCGCTACCCACCACCATCACCACCTACCACCACCACTTACCAGATCCACCACCACCACCAATCACCATCACCACGCACCACCGCCACCCATTGCTACCACCATCCACTAGTACCACCACCACTTACGACCACCAATCACCACTGCCACTACCGCCACCCACCACCACCACCCACCACCGCCATTACCGCCACCCACCAACATTTACCACCACCACCACCTACCACCACCACTACCAATCACCACCACCATTCACCACCACCACTAACCACCGCCACCCACTGCCACTACCGCCACCCACCACCTACCACCACTTACCATCACCACAACCAATCACCACCACTATGGAACACTATGACCCATCGCCACCCACCACCACCACCACCACAGATCAATGCCACCCACTCACCACTGGTGATGTTGGTGGGTGGGTGGTGGTGGTGGCAGTGGGTGATGGTGGTGATTGGTGTTGGTGGTGGTAAGTGGTGGTGACAGTTAATGGTGGATGGTTGTGGTGGTGGTCAGTGGCGGTGGTAGGTAGTGATGGCAGTGGGTGGCAGTGGAGAGTGGTAGTGGTAGATGATGGTGATGAGTGGTAGTGGTGGCAGTGGGTGGCGGTGGTGCTGATTGGTGGTGGTGGTTAGTGGTGGTGGTAGGTGGTTTAGGTGGTGGGTGGCAGTAATGACAATGGGTGGCGGTGGTGAGTCGTGGTTGTGGTGGTAAGTAGTAGTGGTAGGTGGTGGTGGGTGGCGATAGTGACGGTGGGTGGCGGTGGGTGGTGGCAGGTCATGATGGTGGATGTAAGTGGTGGTGGTGGTTTTGGTGGTGGGTGGCGGTGGTGGCAGTGGGTAGCGGTGGTGGCAGTGGGTAGCGGTGGTGAGTAGTGGTGGTGATTGGTGGTGGTGGTAAGTGATGGTGTGGTAGGTGTTGGTGTTGGGTGGCGGTAGTAGCAGTGGTAATTGGTGGTGGTAAGTGGTAGTGGTAGGTGACGGTGATTGGCGGCAGTGATAGTGCGTGCCGGTGGCAGTACGTGGTGGTGGTGATTGGTGGTGGTAAGTGGTAAGTGGTGGTGGTGGGTGGCAGTGGTAGTGCGTGTGGGTGGCAATACATGGTGGTGGTGATAAGTGGTGGTGGTAGGTGGTGGGTAGTGGTAGTGGGTGGGGGTGGTGGGCGTTGGTTATGTATTTCGGACTAACTGAGGTTATGTATTGAAGACTATGGTGATTAACGGTGGACCGGACCGACCAGAACCCGACCGGACCGGACCGAGACGGAACTAGCCTTAAACCTTAGACCGAGGACCGGACCGAATATGTTCGGTCCGGTCTGGGTTGTTCCCGTTCGGTCCTTTGGTCGGTCCGGTCCAAGAAGGCGTAATAGTCGAGTTTTACGTAAGACCGGTCCAGACTGGACCGAGACCGAAATAAGCAAAAAATTCAGACCGAGACCGGACCGCTGGTCCTTCGGTTTTCGGTCAGTCCAAACTAATGGACTAAAATTGTTACACCTGAGAAACCACAAAGACAAAAAATGCAGTAACTCTTAATAAATACAACAATTAACACTAATAATACATAAAAGTTGTGTACTATAGATGCTATCGAACTTTGAATATTGTACAGATTTATATTGGGCAAATGGCACAAAAAGGTACCCAACTTAAGAGTCATTTTAAATCTAGGCATCGCAAGTGACTTAAAAAGGTACACAACTTATTTTTTTTAGCCAATTAAATATTTTCATAAAATATGTAACGATCATCCGNTTGTAATCGTAACACGAAAAAGGTTTTTGAATAAGTTATCCACAAACTTAACTTACAATCTCTCAATAAACCCACCCACCCACGAATACCACCACTTACCAATGCCGCCACCACCAACCCCACCTATTATCGTTTTACCACAACACCACCCAGCACTGTCGTCACCACCAATGTCACCCCTTAACTAGGATCATTATCATTACCAACCTAACCTAATGCCTCTATCATCACCATACCCAACCACCACCGCCATCAGTGGTTGACGGTGGTGGTTGAGTTTGGTAGTTTGCGGTGGTGGTGGGTGCGGTTGGTGATTTGTGGCAGTGGTGGTTGGTGGTGGAGGGTTTGCTTGGTAGTGGTGGTGGTGTGCCGGGTTGGTGGTAGTGACGATGATTGCTGGTAGTAACAGCGGCAGTGGACTTGAAATGTAAAACTTAACGAATGATCATTAAATATTTAAATAAAATACCCAAATTAGCTAAAAAGGTAATTTGAGTACCTTTTTATGCCAAAAAAAGAGTGCAATACTTTGCTTGGATGTAACCCTTAAGTTGTGTACCGTTTTTCCATTTCTATTATATGAAAATTATTTTTTTTGGATGATTTTTTGTTGGTATCAATATTTATGCATTTATGTGATTTAATTACAAAATATCACGAACTAAATATTATTTCATAAAAAATGGAGTAATAGTTTTCTCTAATAAATTTTCAAGGATATTTTGGTATATAGTTTGTTTCTATCTGTGTGGTCCATTCCCCAACTAAAAATATGTAATGAAACCGTATATTACATCAAAGAAACACATAAACGTGTCCATCTCTGAAACACATAAAAACAATAAAACTTGTCCATCCCTTTATTCATAGTCATACAACAACAAACCAACAACAACAACGACAACAAGAACACACAATCTTGTCAGAGCACGAAATGAGATATGTATAATGTAGACAATCATACGCATAGGAGATGAGAGAAACTGCTTTCATGGACTATTACATATATAGGCTGACATCGGACAACCTTTGAGATGGTATAACTATAAGCGGTTTTCTCTTTTTTAGGCTAATGCCCAAAAATATGTCGGAAAGGTCATGCTCTTCACCCTTTGGCAACGTCCAATTGAATGAATGAAAGAGCGAAGCCAAGACATACATTTGCATCTTATCTGCCAACGGATACCCTGGACAGAGTCTTCTTCCTGATCCAAATGGGAGGAACTTCATATTGTTCCCTTGGAAATCCCATTTTTCTGTCCCCTCTTGAATCAAAAACCTATCGGGTTTGAACTCCAAGGGATTGTCCCAGTAGCGAGGATCACGTTGGATTGCCCAAACATTTACAAAGACGGTACAGTCCTTTGGGATGGTGTATCCACCAATTTTACAAGTTTGGCTTGGGGACCTTGGGAGCCCCAAAGCGCCTACAGGATGCAGCCGAAATGTTTCCTTAATCGTCGCGTTTAGGTACTGAAGTTTCGGGAGATGAGATTCTTCGACCATGCTGTTTACTCCTACAATATTCGCTAGTTCTTCTTGAATCCTATTCATGACGTGACGATTTTTCAGAATCTCTGTCATAACCCATTCTAGTAGTGTTGTTGATGAATCTATTCCTGCAACCAAAATGTCCTAATACAACAAAAGTTAAACCATTTTGCAAGTTATTAGTCAAATTAAACACGGCTTAGCTTTTACTACGTAATATGTTGAAATGTAAGGTCATGATGATATTTTGTTTGTAGAAATAAATCGACGTGTGATAAAGCTTACCATGATAAGTGCCTTTATCTGGGTCATGCTAGGCGATGTTGCAGTCTTTTGATCATTTAGCTCTAATAATACCTGTAAAAGATCTTTCTTTCCTTCATGTTGAACTGCATCCTTCGACCTTCTGGAATTAGATTCGATTCGATTGTTAATAATCATCGTGATAATTTGATCCATCCTCTGAAGTTCCCTCTTCATGTCTCGCGCAACACCTTGAAGATCAAGCCATGCAAGACTAGGGATAAAATCAGACACATTCGGCTTTGTCAGTAGGCCAAAAATCTTTGAAATTGCAGAGTGAAATTGGCCGCCATCTTTTGCCTCTTCCACTGATGAGTTTCCCCATACCATGCTAGTTAAAACGTTTGCCTCGGTTGAAAAAGAAAGCTCATTAATACTTATATTAGTACCAATTTTAGTAAAAACATTTTTGATGGTTTTTCTAACTTCATCCCTTCGGAAAGAACTCGTCTCTTGGAGACTCTTGTTGTTTAGGACCTCTTGGACCAGTATCTTACGAAGGTTACGCCATGTAGAATTGTAGTCGGACCATACAAGATCTTGGACTCCGTAAGAGATTATAGAAGTAGCAATTCCCGCGTTTCGATTAGAGAAGTTTTCATCTTGGTCGCGAAACATTTCCTTTGCTAATTCCGGGCTGCTTATCAGGATATGAAGCTTGCTTCCTAGATAGATCTTGATAATGGGGCCATAGGTGTGAGCCATCTTGGAGAACTGCTTGTGCGGTTCAGAACCAAGGAATGGAAGGTACCCAACAATCGGTAAGGAACGGGGACCTGGTGGTAACGATGGTGCACCATTTGATGAGCTTAAAAGTTTCAGCTTGTACAATAAAATAGCCAGTATTACGACTACAATGGTGATTACAAATACTAACAGATTAAACTCGTCTTTGTTGTTGGTCATCATCACATCCCACCACCAGGACACATGGTTGTTTAGTTGTACCATTTTTGCAAATAAGATGAAAATGGGACAAGTGAATGGTTGTATTTAAAACAGGAGCAGCATATGTCTGTTTATATAGGGGATGCATGCATGACAATTGATATTGAATTTTTGAAGTTTGGACTGACGGTATTTCATTTTTTTTTAATAATTTTTATTATTTTTTTATTTTTTCAGTATAAAATATATACAATATTTCGTGTGAAAGTTCATTTTTCCTTGTCATGAATAAGCTAACCGCTGTCTTAATTGACTGGATTATTTTTCTTAGTAAACATGTGCATCTTGACTCTTATCCAATTTGGGCCAATTCCGTCTTCGAGTTTCAAAAAATTACTGTGAACCCTAGATCCACCAAATATTATCCTACACCTAGCCAGAATTGATTCGTCAGTCCATTTATATGTCTCCCTTTTCTTCAAATCATCATTGTTTGCACCATCATTTTTTGTGGCAACATTACTCAAGGCCATCTAATTGACCAAGAAACCAAAGAGGTGAGTATTTCCTGTTTTTGGTCAAATTTAAATAATTAAAATGTATTGATCCACCAGTCTAATATTTAAGTAGCTGTATGGTTAAAAACCTCTGGATGTCTAGTTTCAAAGGAAAGAAATGGTGAAGCATTTGGAGTTTCCTACAGAGAGTTATGCTCGTCTTTGAACAACATGTTTATCGGACAGATTCACCAAAGAGGTGAGTATTCCTGTTTTTTGTCCAACTTAAATGTTTTAACAGTATTGATCCACTAATCCAAAATTTAAGTGTGCTATATGTTTAAAAACCCCTGAATGTCTAGTTTCGAAGGAAAGAAACAGTGAAGCGTTTGGAGTTTCCTAGTGAGAGTTATGCAAGTTTTAAACAGCACAACAAAACATGCAAGAGGATGCAACCAAAGTAAAATGACAAACACCCTAAGTCATTCTATCATTGATAGCTTTCATAACTCTCTGTAGTAAATGAAAGAATGAATTGCAGCATATTCAGTCCCTTTTGACCCGTTTAAGAAACATAACCATGACCTGTTCACCATTAGTTAGGTTTCTATTGTTTACAACAAAGAGAAGCTGTTGACTGTCACATATTTGTATATTACAATTGTAACATTCCTAAGAGAGGCAGACTTGTGAACTTAGCGTCAAACTCAAAATCTGTTTAAACTACTGTTTGCCTTGGTAATGGATGAATATAGTGCAAGTATTCAACTATATCCAAGTACTGAATTTATTGTAATTTTCATCCACTTGTGTGCCGTTGGATATACGAGATGTTACTCTCACTAAAATTGCTCACAAAAACTTATTTCAACCAAAAATAAATAAATAAATAAATTGAATAACTCTTGGTTATTTGATACAATGCACTCAAAATATTCTTATTTTAAAAACTTTGAAATACTTTCATTTATTTGTAACTCACTGGTACCTTTTGAACTACACATTTGCTCTTGCCTTTATAGGCTCAATGTAGTCCAACTGTTACAATATGAAATCAAAGTAAAACATATAAGGCTATGTTTGGTGCAGAGCTTTTTGGAGCTTTTTGGAGCTTTTTGGGGCGATGAGCGGTGAGCAATGAGCTTTTTGATTTTTAGTGTTCGTTTGGCAAAAAAGCGGTGAGCTTTGCGATTTTTTAGGAAAGCTCATTTTTTCAATGCTTCTTTAAGAAGCTGTGAGCGGTGAGCAGTGAGCTGTGGCTACAGCTCACAGCTACTACTCACACCTCACTGCTACAGCTCACAGCTACTTTTGCCAAACATAGCCGTAGTCAAATATTGTAGGTAGCATTCTTGCCGTAAATCAATACTCACAAGCTTCACATGTGTAGTAGACCAACTGTGTAGAGAAAAACTTGTATTTTCTTTGACAAAACATGTTTTAATTTTACCCAACTATTCATTTATCAAACTCAAATAATTGCGTTTGACTTTATTTTAAGAAAAAACGTTTTCTTTTTCTTTTTTTTGTCGGCAAAAACAGGTTTCTTAATTACTAAATCCAATTCTGTAAGCTAAACAAGACAATGTACCTCAACACAGAAATAGTAGTTAGAGTTTGCGTGTTAAAACCCCTAAATATAAGTTAATCAGAAAATCATAAAACTATTAAATACCAACTCTTTAATACCATTTACATTGCTTAATATTTGTAATATCTGTAAACATATATATTTATAGTTTATAATTAATTCATTTTCTAAGTGAATAGAGAGTCACTATGAGGGTTACTGTGCGAGAAAAGGTAATCCTGAAGCCTTAAAGTATTTAGAAAAAAGCGTGTTAGGCAAAAGGCAACAACCACCAAACAAAATGAGTCCGGTGGAAAACACGAATGGCTCAGCCCAGTATGCAAATGTAGTGAATTTTGGTTTCGAAAATACATTGAGTGTTGTGCCAATTTCTTTTTGGATGCAACTGTAAGGTATATATATTGTGACCATGACCTGTTCACCATTAGCTGTACATATCTTCAGCCCATTTTGACCCATTTAAGAAACATAACCATGACCCAAACAGTGAGATGTGGCCTTAGTACGTGCATTGAGACATACACGCATACATGAGCCTCAATTCGAACCACAAAGGTATTAAATGATTGTGGCATTAACCATGCACTCTTAACTAAGTACTGTTAGGAAATGGGTCATCCACTGATTTTATACAGGTTGTGTGGTTTGATTTATTAAGTAAAATATTATATCAAGCCAAACCTACACCAACGAGTTCTCCTAATAAACACTAGGGAAAAGAACAAATGATGGCGACTTTTACAAACAAATCAACTTTTGCAAAAAATAGTAAAATACCCATTAGCTAGGAGGGTATCAAAAAGGTATTACGTACTATACGTTTCATTAATTAATTAACTCTGGTGTACACTTAATTTGGTTGATCAAATTAACAGTTTGTCCATAGCAACTAATAGCTATATATCACCTATCGCCTAATTAAAAACAAGTATGCACTTGGGTATATGACTATTACATATTTACTCATGCCAGACACTAGCACATTATCTCGATCACTACATGTACAATTGATGACAGTGGCCACATACAATTGATGACAGTGGCCATGTAAACAAAAACGTACAGACAATCAAAACGCAGTGCTAATAATATAAACATCCAAGTTACCGGAAGCGAGAGATTAAAGAAAATATGGAATCCTGAGGCAAGTTATCGAGCTTCAATTTGAACCTACTAGGGTTATTATGTTAATGAACGTGGGTTTTCTGATGGGTATAATGGTACTTATACAAAAAATAATCTCCATATTCTTCTCAAACGTTTGTTGCGGGAGCATTAATTTTGGAGATTATTTTTCCAATAATCTTTCATAAATTTGTTAAGCCAAACGAGACATATTTTTAGACAATATATTATTTTGTAACAATATAAGCTTTAGCCCTCATAATATGGCTATTCACATGTATAATAAACAAGCTCAAATAATAGAACAAACTGAACAAAATGGTTGTTAGGTCTTTATATGCATATTTTATGCAATATTACTTACAATTTATCATATTTTCTTTCTCGATCGATGTTGTCCTTTTACCATTTATTTTTAAGCCTCTTTGTATCATGTAATGTTTTATGATGTCAATACATGAGGGGATCAAAGAGTTTGAAGACCACATGGTAATTACATGACCGATCTAAGCGTACTCGTTTATTTTAGTTGTTGGTTCATGTAATAGTTGTGTATAGGTTGCTTTTAAGCTGTTGCTACTAGAGCCTTTTTGAGGTTGTTGTACTTAAACGATTTTTTGGTAATAATATATTTTATCGGGGTAACCCGCCCTTTACACACAAAAAACTACTAAAAAATAACATATGCTTTTACCTTTCCCAGGAGAAACTTGCAAGCTACGAAATGACCTTGTTATACGCCCATTTAAAACACACCATGTTATACCGAGTCAAGAATGCTCATTTGATTTTTTGGATAATAAGTTGCGCAAAATACGAACGTAAATTTAGTCAATCTCTGCTTTAACTTCGTACTTAAAAATCAGTTTTTAAGAGCGTTTGTTACCGATTTTACCAATAAGAGCTAGGCTTCCTGATCCGTTAACTTAATACACATGTGGTTAAACACAGATTTTCAAAATACCTCCCTTAGATAGATATTATATTACAAGTGGTAACAGCACTGTTCCTGAATGCTTGAACTTGCTTATGAATCGGCTTTATGTGAGTATATTCAAGGTTATGTTCACAAGAAGCTCAAGAAGCAAGATATTCATCAAAATGAAGAAATCTGGTGTCGATGTTTGTAGTTTCGGTTTGATTTTTTACAAGGGCCTTTTGGTCATCTTCTGTTTTAATGATTTGTATTTGTAATTTGAGATAACGAATATCATTTGTACTTGGAGTACCAGTCTGATGATGCCCATTCTAAAGATCTTTCAGGTGTGTTTGGGAGAGATTTTAGAATGGGAAATGTAGTCAAGGTGGGATGTATCCTTGGGCAACTCTATGCATATGAGTGATGCCTGTTATAGGAAATGTAGCTCTTTGCATATTGAGACCCAATGGAACAGGAGTTTTGATCCATTCCTTAATGATGCCCTGGACAAGAGCCTCTGGTTTGCTATGTAAGGGCTACAATAGAAACCAGGTAGGGTGTTTGTCTAGTGGAAATGTAGTTGAGGTTGGATATTTCTCCATGGTTGCCTAGGTGATAGCATATGAGTATGCTATATCTAGAAGAATGGTGATCTTTGAATCAGCTCTATTCCTGAAAGTATTGAGTACTTTTTCATATGTTTTGTATAAGCTACATGAGCATGTTCATTTTAGCTGTTTGAATGATGTTGTAATTTGCTGATTTATCAATACAAGTTCACCATTTCAGGAAAAAACGAATATCATATTGTCTCCAGCTGGCATTCACCGGAGATATAACTTCTTATTTTCAACTTGATCCAAGAATCTCTGATGCCTTGAGTGCAAAAGTTCTTATAACTGAGGTATGTTTTATTTATTTTTCTATTTCTTTTCTTTTTTGCCATCTTTGCAAGTATTTATTGAATCCTTAACAACAACAACAACAACAACAACAACAACGACAACAACAACAACAACGACAACAACAACTTTATATTCAGGGTTATGTTCACAAGAAGCTCAAGAAGCAAGATATTCATCAAAATGAAGAAATCTGGTGTCGAGGTTTGTAGTTTCGGTTTGATTTTTTACAAGGGCCTTTTGGTCATCTTCTGTTTTAATGATTTGTATTTGTACTTTGAGATAACGAATATCATTTGTACTTGGAGTACCAGCCTGATGATGCCCATTCTAAAGATCTTTCAGGTGTGTTTGGGAGAGATTCTAGAAGAATGGTGATCTTTGAATCAGCTCTATTCCTGAAAGTATTGAGTACTTTTTCATATGTTTTGTATAAGCTACATGAGCATGTTCATTGTAGCTGTTTGAATGATGTTGTAATTTGCTAATTTATCAATACAAGTTCACCATTTCAGGAAAAAACGAATATCATATTGTCTCCAGCTGGCATTCACCGGAGATATAACTTCTTATTTTCAACTTGATCCAAGAATCTCTGATGCCTTGAGTGCAAAAGTTCTTATAACTGAGGTATGTTTATTTATTTTTCTATTTCTTTTCTTTTTTGCCATCTTCGCAAGTATTTATTGAATCCTTAACAACAACAACAACAACAACAACAACAACAACAACAACAACAACAACGACAACAACAACAACAACAAACCCGACAACAAGAACACAATCTTTTCGGTGCAGGAAATGACATAAGTATAATGTAGACAGTCGTACCATAGTAGAGGAGAAGACTGCTTTCATCACCAATATTATATATATAGACTCACATCATAAAACCTTTGAGATGGGATAAGTATAAGCGGTTTTCTCTTTTCTAGGTTAACACCTAAAAATATATCGGAAATGTCATGCTCTTTACCCATTGGCAAGGACCAATTAAACGAATGAAAGAGCGAAGCCAAGATATACGTTTGCACCTTATTCGCCAATGGATACGCTGGACAGAGTCTTCTCCATGATCCAAATAGGTGGTACTTCATATTGGTCCCTTTGAAATCCCATGGTTTTGTCCTCTCTTGTGGCAAAAACCTATCGGGGTTGAACTCCAAGGGATTGTCCCAGTAGCGAGGATCACGTTGGATTGCCGAAACATTTACAAAGACGGTCGAACCCTTTGGGATGGTGTATCCACCTATCACACAAGTTTGCCCCGGTGACCTTGGGAACCTCAAAGGGCCTACAGGGTGCAGCCGAAGTGTTTCCTTAATCGTCGCACTTACGTATTGAAGTTTCGGGAGATGAGATTCTTCGACAATGATGTTTACTCCTACCATATTCGCTATTTCTTCTTGAATCCTATTCCTAACGTGACGATTTTTCAAAATCTCTGTTATTCTCCATTCTAGTGTTGTTAATGATGAATCTATTCCTGGAATTATAATGTCCTAATACTACACAAGTTAAACCATTATATTTTGCAAGATAATTATAGGATACGGCGTATCCAGATATGGGGATACGCCGTATTGGGGTCGATATAAGAAACTTATAAATATAAGCCCTAAACATGACTTAGAGCTATCATTCACTTATTCCTAGACAACCTTAGGCAATTTTCAGAGGCAGAGAACATCATTGAAGACCATTCCACTGGTGAAGAACATCTCCAATCATCATCATTAGTATAATTATCGGTTTGAACGTTGTGTCCTATCATGAACTTCTTTCGATTATGTTCATTACTACTTTAGATATGACTACCGAGATTATGAGCTAACACCCTTTGGTGTTAGCCGAGTTATGATGACTATGTTTATTTGATTTCGTTTACATTGATTTAATGAAGCTTTAGTTTATTATCTTATATGTTTATCACATGATTCGTTCGTTTATTTGATGTTATGTGGAATCTATTGCTAGATCATAGGTTGTTAGATGACCATTTTGTGACTTATGATCCGTATGATAGTGGTTAGGGTTAGTTATAAATGACGGCCTTCACTAGCTTTGCCATTAGAACCAGAGGTGGACCAAACCCTAGAGTTAGACGAAATGTACTAGAACAAGTAAGTTAGCGTTAAATCTCATATAGTTGACCATTCGCGAGAGATAAGTATGCATTATGACCATTAGTTTTACCACGATAAATAGAATAGGTGTGATGCGTAATGTGTGATTAAGACTTATTAACACCATGACCATCGGGTTAAGGGTTAATATTCATAGGACTAAATAACCATGACCATCTTGCTTAGTTTGCATTAGAACACCAACCAAAGTATTAGTTAGTCATTGCAAGTTGACATAGGAGGAGTAACTTACCTAGTACATTTTTCTCTTATCGATCACATTTTACTTTTATTTAACAGTTTTAGTTATTTCATAGTATAAATCGTGCCAATCTCTCACACTGGAAAACCCCATTTAAGTTTTTAGATTAGTTTATTTGTCATTTCCACTAGGTTTAGGATTAGTCCAATCAGTCCTCGCAAAAGATCCCATAGTTTACCATTTCCTAGCTATAACTAATCGGGTACACCGCCCGTTAGTGTTAGTCCATTTGGTTGAGTCGGTTCTATTATAAATTTAAGACTAATCGTAACACATCATATGTAAAACATGTCATCCCTCAGCAACACAGCAACAACAACAACAGCAGCAACAGCAACAACAATGACAACTACAACGACAACGACAACAACAACAACAACAGCAACATCAGCAGCAGCAGTAGCAGCATCAGCATCAGCATCAGCATCAGCATCAGCATCAGCAGCAATAGCAACAGCAACAACAACAACAACAACAACCAAAATACACAATCTTGTGAAAAGACGGAATGAAATAAGTATAATGTAGACACTCATATCTATGGGAGAGGAGAGAGACTGCTTTCATGACACTATTACATACATAAGCTCACATCAGACAACCTTTGAGATGGGATAACTATAAGCGGTTTTTCTTTTTTAGGTTAACGCCTAAAAATATATCAAAAATGTCATGCTCTTCACCTTTTGGCAAGGTCTAATTAAACGAGTGAAAGAGCAAATCCAAGATGTACGTTTGCATTTGCTGGAGAGTCTTCTCCCTGATCCAAATGAGTGGTACTTCATATTGGTCACTTTGAAATCCCATGGTTTTGTCCCCTCTTGTGGCAAAAACCTATCGGGGTTGAACACCAAGAGATTGTTTCAGTAGCGAAGATCATGTTGGATTGCCCAAAAATTTACAAAGGCAGTCGAACCCTTTGGGACGGTCTATCCACCTACCACACAAGTTTGGCCTGGTGACCTCGGGAGCCCCCAATGGCCTGGGTGCAGCCGAAGTGTTTCCTTAATCGTCGCACTTACGTATGGAAGATTCGGGAGATGAGATTCTTTGACAATGCTATTTACTCCTACTGTATTCGCTAGTTCTTCTTGAATCCTATTCATGACGTGACGATTTTTCAGAATCTCTGTCATTGCCCATTCTAGTGTTGTTGATGATGAATCTATTCCTGCAATCATAATGTCCTAATACTTCAAAAGTTAAACCATTATATTTTGTAAGATAATTATTGGATATGGCATACCCAGGTATGGGGATACGCCGTATTGGGGTCGATATCAAAAACTTATAAATATAAGCCCTAAACATGACTTAGAGGTATCATTCACTTATTCCCAAACGACCTCAGGCAATTTTCAGAGGCAGAGAACATCATTGAAGACCATTTCACTGGTAAAGAACATCTCTAATCATCATCATTAGTATAATTATTGGTTTGAGCATTGTTTCCTATCATGAACTTCTTTCGATTATAGTTCATTACTACTTTTTATATGACTACTGAGATTACAAGCTAACACCCTTTGGTTTTATCCAAGTTATTATGACTATGTTCATTTGATTTCGTTTACAATTACATTGATTTAATGAAGCTTTAGTTTATTATCTTATATGTTTATCGCATGATTCATTCGTTTATTTGAAGTTATGTGGAATCTATTGCTAAAATAACGTATAAAACGCTATCATATTAACCCATTCGTAAATAGATAAGTGGATCTTAATTGCATCTCCAAGAACGATACCCTATAAAGACAGCTATACATATGTGATACTCTATAAAGGGGCTTAACTTTATATTTATTATTATTAGTATAAAGTTCTTGACGAGATTGCATTTCCGGTAAGCTTTTATAAGTTTTTATTTTTTGTCGACCTTAAAATCAGTTTTGAGCTACTCTATTATTATTCTTATGTGGGATTTTCATGAATAGTCTCATGAATCTATTATTTGCAATTTGCAGGCTTGCATATTTGCACGAGGCTATTGAACCAAAAGTGGTGCATCGAGATATCAAATCAAGTAATACACTAATACATGCCGAATTCATCCGTCTCGATATGATAACGGGTTTAATCTAATATTTATTGTTCTTGTGTAAATAAAACTTATTTCAACCATATATTATAACTAAACAAAATAAGTATGCAAAAAAAATGTTGCAACACGTAGTATCAGAATTCGCGATGCGTTTACATTTGTGAAACAGAAATGAGCAGATGTCAACATAGTATTATTGATGTTGGGGCTGCTATGCCATGTGTTGCGACTCAAGTTATGCGGCTGCAACTGATCTGAGTATAGTTGCTGATGCACTAAGTACTGTTAACGCAACACTGATGATTTAAGTAAGTTGTTTTTCATCATCTACTATCAACTTTTTTAAGATGCGGTTTACTTTATAACTGTGATAGTTGAAAAGTGAACGAAAGCATGGTGACTCCGAGTGAAACCACATATCGTATTTCTTCAAAGAACAGGTTCAGAAACGATGCTGATTCAAGTAAGTGGTTTTTCATTATATTCTGTTAACTGTTTTTAAGAAGCGGTTTAGTATGAAAAGTATTAGTAGTAGCATTTTATCATTGTTGATTGATTAAGACTTAATCTAAGGTGTTTGGACGTGCTAACTGAAGGTGATTATGTGAATTATCAGAGAGCCACATTTAGTATAATGGAATGAATAAAGTAGTTTCGTATTTTTTATGCTTTTTTAAATTAGAATAAACAAAATTTTAAGTCAAGTGACGGCCTTATTTTATTAGTTCATATTAAGATGCAATTTCCGTAACATAAGTAGCATATCCAAGTTTTTCTTTAATGAGTTGTAGGTGAAATTACTTATGTTGCTACCACATGCTCATCTTGTTAGTTAATATTAAGATGCAATTTCTGTAATCTAAATTGTCACTAGAATGTTTAAGAAAGTATGCAATTTAATTTGAAACTGTATTTTTGTATATTTTTTTGTTGAAATAGGTTATGATAATGTAGGAAAGTTTTAATTTTTAATAATAGGTCATGATAATGCAAGAAAGTTTGATTAGATGTACCCAGTTTTATTTTGAAATAGGTTATGATAATGCAGGAAAATTTTAATTTTTAATAATAGGCCATGATAATGCAGGAAAGTTTGATTTGATGTACCTAGTTTCAAGTTATGTTAACATCTTTGTTTTTAGAGAGAAATAACCATATTTAGAATATCTCCAGAAAAGGACGGTAACCCTGTAAGGAATGAGCTTATTGATGCCAAGACAAAAGAACCAAAAGATACATTAGATGTGGATATTACCATGCTCAACTCAAAGTTATTTTGTCACTTTTTTATAAAATTATGTCTTAGCAGCTACTACCTATTTTATTGCATCTTAGTTTTGTGCTTTGCTATTTGCTACAGGTAGATGTTGCTCTCATTGCAACATGAAAGGATCTATTTACACAAGGGCTCGTTTTGGAAAATGTAAGTGAACCCATTAATACATTACTATTTCTTTGACTAAGCCAAAAAAAAATAAATAAATAAATAAATAAATAAATAAAACCTCTTTAAGTTATACATCTGTGTATTTCTACTTTCTTTTTTATACCATTTCCGTAGATTCCTTTAGAATACTAAAAAAAAAGTATTTCCTAATCAAGTATTTTATGTATATATGCAAGAGAGCTTGCAAGGAAAACATACTTGAAGAGAAACTTAGGTACATAAGCCACGGAACTTTTAAGCTATATTTTAGCACTTGACCTAATTTCTTATTGATATTTCCCAAGTTACTTTCTTTTTCATAACTTCATTGTACCCTTTTTGTGGTTTTAGTTCACTGCACAAAGTTCAGTTATCAAAATCACAAACATCCTATAATATGCTAAAGTAACAATCCAAACAGCCCAGTTATTTTTCTAAAGACTGACCAAAATATCGGTCTCTATAACCTCTCTTTAAAATGTGTTGGCCTTTATCTTTTGAACCTCACTGAATAATAAATGTTATTTAGTTATGTAATCTATTGGAAGATTATAATCCATTAATCTTTGTTATATTACGTATTTTAGAGTAGAAATCTGTAAACCCAACATTGTATATGGGCTGGGTCCAATACATAACCGGTATAAACGGTTATTTAGTTTCTAGGGTTATAATGTTTAGTTTTGTTGAATTGACTTGTCTCTTTGTTCTATCAGACATCTAGGTAACGATTCAATATGTATATATATAGGGTAGGATTCTGTAAACAATAGTTAACCTCTTCAGTTTATAATATCATATTTATATAAGGAGTTCACCCAATCTCCTTGTTTTCTCTATTTGATTCTTGATTGATGTGGTATGATGTTTGTTTGATCATTCGATCCTGGAGATGCACAAGACCTGTAGAACATTGGTATCAGAGCGAAGGGATCAAACAACACAACAATTCATGTTCAACCATCATTCAAGATTCAAACCCGAGTTTTTCTTTAAAGGAGACGCAACCATGGATGCCAATTGAAGAAGAAAGGATATTAGAAATGGTTACAACACCAACCTGGCGGTTAACCAAGAAGAAGACGAAGAACAAGTGCTATTACAACACTACCAGGGTGCCACTCGAACAAGTTTTTTGGGTAAAAGGGATTTTTCACCCTGGTAAAAATCATTACACCAAAAACATTGAAGTACAAAGGATGAGTGTGACTTCCCTCATCTCAGTCCCTGAGGACACTTACCTAACCACTATATAAGAATGGCAGGCCATTCTTATAACTCACATTTTAAACTTACATCTTACAATGACTAAAAATAAATAAATACAATACATCGTAACTTAAGTAAACACTTGATTCTACTTAGTCATTTAAGCCTTAAATCGTAAATATATGGTCAAAGGCCTTCCCTACCATCAGCTTATAAGTCCCATATCCAAACGCACCATAGCACCATGATAAGGATTTATTTGTTACGCTTTTAAGGGGTCATTTAAGCCTTAAATCGTAAATATATGGTCAAATATTGCCTCAAATCGTTTCATTTCTTATTTTAGTTACTTAGGACGTGAATTCTGGAAATTGGAGCATTTTGGACGTTTTTTGGCTCAAAAGTGAAGAAAACGACAAAGCCAAGAAAACCTGTCAGGAAACTACACCTGACGGCATCCGGCATTGATAGCTGACACCATCACTTGAAGATTATGGAAAATTCATAACGTGACACTCTAGAGAACTTTTGAAGAATTTACACCTGACGGCGTCAGTTGTATTTGATGGTAGGCCATCTAGTGTTAACTTAAAGAGAGATGGCCCAGAAGACTTATAACCTGAAGGCGTCAGGTATATTTGATGGTAGACCATCTAGTGTTAACTTATCACAACTTGCGCGCGAAGTAGCTGTTACTGTTTTGGCCATAAAAGCTTCATACGAACTTGGATTTAGGTGATTCAAAAGATTACGGAATCGGGACGAAAAGATCTACAATTTGGTGAAAAAATGGTGCTGATGCCTATAGGTAACGATTCAATATGTATATATATAGGGTAGGATTCTGTAAACAATAGTTAACCTCTTCAGTTTATAATATCATATTTATATAAGGAGTTCACCCAATCTCCTTGTTTTCTCTATTTGATTCTTGATTGATGTGGTATGATGTTTGTTTGATCATTCGATCCTGGAGATGCACAAGACCTGTAGAACATTGGTATCAGAGCGAAGGGATCAAACAACACAACAATTCATGTTCAACCATCATTCAAGATTCAAACCCGAGTTTTTCTTTAAAGGAGACGCAACCGTGGATGCCAATTGAAGAAGAAAGGATATTAGAAATGGTTACAACACCAACCTGGTGGTTAACCAAGAAGAAGACGAAGAACAAGTGCTATTACAGCACTACCAGGGTGCCACTCGAACAAGTTTTTTGGGTAAAAGGGATTTTTCACCCTGGTAAAAATCATTACACCAAAAACATTGAAGTACAAAGGATGAGTGTGACTTCCCTCATCTCAGTCCCTGAGGACACTTACCTAACCACTATATAAGAATGGCAGGCCATTCTTATAACTCACATTTTTAACTTACATCTTACAATGACTAAAAATAAATAAATACAATACATCGTAACTTAAGTAAACACTTGATTCTACTTAGTCATCATAGTGATCCAGAACTTGCACCACGAAGAAACCTCTAAACCATGTTTCCCCTCCTTCCAAGTAGTACTCCAATCCATGAATAAATAACATTTCATGCAATACCACACTTACATAATAGATCAACAAACTAACACAAGTGAAGAGAGTGTAGTTCGCACCATATAAACTCCAAAAGCAAACATATAGGCTGGAATTTGTAATGAATACATATGAACATAGGAACAAAGGCCTTCCCTACCATCAGCTTATAAAGTCCCATATCCAAACGCACCATAGCACCATGATAAGGATTTATTTGTTACGCTTTTAAGGGGTCATTTAAGCCTTAAATCGTAAATATATGGTCAAATATTGCCTCAAATCGTTTCATTTCTCATTTTAGTTACTTAGGACGTGAATTCTGGAAATTGGAGCATTTTGGACGTTTTTTGGCTCAAAAGTGAAGAAAACGACAAAGTCAAGAAAACCTGTCAGGAAACTACACCTGACGGCATCCGGCATTGATAGCTGACACCATCACTTGAAGATTATGGAAAATTCATAACGTGACACTCCAGAGAACTTTTGAAGAATTTACACCTGACGGCGTCAGTTGTATTTGATGGCAGGCAATCTAGTGTTAACTTAAAGAGAGATGGCCCAGAAGACTTATAACCTGAAGGCGTCAGGTATATTTGATGGTAGACCATCTAGTGTTAACTTATCACAACTTGCGCGCGAAGTAGCTGTTACTGTTTTGGCCATAAAAGCTTCATACGAACTTGGATTTAGGTGATTCAAAAGATTACGGAATCGGGACGAAAAGATCTACAATTTGGTGAAAAAATGGTGCTGATGCCATCACTCATTAAAGCTGATGCCGTCAGGCTTTGCCGACAGAAAATCTGCCTATAAATATAACTTTATAACCTCACTTTTTGTAAGCCCCCAACCCTAAGTCTGATTTTAGGGTTAGGGTAGGTGATTTTCCAGTAGATTAGAAGACTTTTATCATTACTTTTTCATCTTTTGATCATTGATTGGTGTGTGCAACTTTTGAGACATAAACCCTAATCCGAATTTTACAGCTTTTTAAAAACCCTCTTTTCTTTCATGTTCAATTGAAGATAAGTTTTTCTTTAATCATTCAGTATGTCTATGTGTTGTTTGATTAATTTTTTATCTTTTCTTTACATTAACATGCTAGCTTAGATTATTTAGTGTTTGCTTAGATCTAATGAAACCTAGTTATTGATTGTTGGTGAGTTGTTTATTGTTTAGTTGATTGACTCGCGTTAGGCTTAAGAAAACTGGCTAACCTCCTTTGTGTAACAAGCTTGAACGTCTTAAGAAACGTAATTGGATGTGCACTACGGTTTTATTCATTGTATTTAATACATGAGTATATGTTAATGATTCTATGATAGGATACTAAACGTGTCGTGATAAGAAGAAATAGATATTCAAAGATTAATAGATTAGGGGGAATATGTTGGAAGATTATAATCCATTAATCTTTGTTATATTATGTATTTTAGAGTAGAAATCTATAAACCCAACATTGTATACGGGCTGGGTCCAATACATAACCAGTATAAGCGGTTATTTAGTTTCTAGGGTTATAACGTTTAGTTTTGTTGAATCGACATGTCTCTTTGTTCTATCAGACATATAGGTAACGATTCAATATGTATATATAGGGTAGGATTCTGTCAACAATAGTTAACCTCTTCAGTTTATAATATCAGATTTATATAAGGGGTTCACCCAATCTCCTTGTTTTCTCTATTTGATTCTTTATTGATGTGGCATGATGTTTGTTTGATCATTCGATCCCGGAGATGCACAAGACCTGTAGAACATAATCATCCGCTATAAAGCACTGTACTTGGTTACTTATGTGTATTGTTTCTGTTTCAGGACAATACCAGATTCTCGGGGGAATCAAAAGGACAGAATCACATAGCGGTGAGGCTCAACATATAGAGAGTGAATATAGCTCAAGGATGTACATACTTGTGAGTGTCAACTTATTGCAGAAACTGTGGCTATGAACAGGGCTCACGCTATTTCTGGACGTCACATTCCTCGTGCATTCACCTAAATTTTTTAGCAAACTAAACTCCAACAACACATGTATAGAGAGTATAGTATGTAATATAATAACTTCTGCTAAAAGTATTTACTCAACCTTGATAATTAATTTCACCAACTGAAAGGCTTGCAGGGGAGAAGCAATTGCTGGTGTTTAGTATCACCGTATCAGGTACGCTTTCTCAGTTCATTTGCTTGTCAGTTATGATGTAAATAGTGAAATGCAATAATTAGAGCATGAGAAAGCTCATCTGTATATGTTTGTAGGTTTTTAAAAAACCATCGGATCAAAGAAAACCGAAGGTTGTAGATGAATTTGAAGTAATTTGAACCCTTATAACCTTATTATGTACTTATCTCTTTTGCCCATTATATGTTTATTACATGAAATGAACTCTTACAAAGCTTCGGTTCTCGAGGAACGATCTTACTGCAACAAATGACGAGAACTTTATTGTGATTATTCTAACTGCCATTTGAATTCCTTAAATCCAAAGGTCAAAACATTCTAATAGTGGAGTTGATGCAGGTTGTTGTAGCTCTTGATTTAAGTCGCACACAAAAAATTGGGAGGATGATCAAAGCTCATTTTATGCATTTCAGGTATGCATTAAAAGTCACTATTTCTATTATACTTAAGCTTATGTAAAATAATTTATTCTTGCACTATGGACCCGAAAATGATCAATAATCTACATTTTTGTGATCACGGTTCATTGTTGTCTCAGTCAAAGAAGGATTGTTCAACAATGCTAATATCTTTTTTCAGACAAAATATGTAGATGGTATTTCCACTGTTTAGAGAACATTTGCTTGAAGCAACTTCATCACTACTGTATTAATGTTCAAAGTTGGACAAACTTAAGTGGCATTAAGTTTTGATTTTTGATAATAGCTTCTTTGACCACTACACACATGATATTTTGATTTACAAAAGGATCCTTATAGTAAAATAGTTCCAACATTATTTGGTTAGGCCCCCTAGAAAAGTTAGGAGATAATGCCAATTTTTGCCAATTCCTAATACCGGTGGACATCCTAAGAAAGGCAAACTAAAGAATGTGTTGTTGTCACTACTGGTGGACATCCTAAGTTAGGAGATGTGTTTTTGAGGTTATTATTTGGTATTAGTTTAGTTTTGTCGTTACTAATGTTAGGGTCGATGGTCACAGGTCACACATGCATTTTTTTGCCACTCGCTTACGTCTGTGGCAAACTAGAGATCGAATGACAACACTTTGGGTTTCATATGTGCCTTTTTATTGTAGATGGGAATATATTGGTGAGGGTCAATTAAGCACATAATGCTTTATGTCAATTAAGTTGTCAAGCTAAGTAGTGTGTTTGCTCATGTAGATTCAAGAATGCTATTTGCTTTATGCTAAGAAGGAAGCGAATGAATTGAAGGTTCCAACTTATGATCATTAAAGTAAGGTAGTCACTACAGGCCTGAGTTGCCGAGGAACGAGCTAAATATATTCGTTCAAGAAGTCTGACAATAAACTGGCTACTAAAGTGGGCTGTGAATGTATGTGGGAGCTTTAAAAGTTAGTTGGATAGTTGCTAGATGAATTGTATTTAATTTGATTTGTTGAAAATTGACAATGTCTATAAAAGATTTGAAGCTTACGGTAGGACATGTCTTTTGATGTTTTAAATATTGCATCTAAAACAACAAAGAGAAGTACATCCATGGTTTCATAATTACTTCGTATATTCATGCTTTTACCATAAGACGTGTCAATGAAATACAAAAGCATTGTCATTTGTTTTTACAAATAATCAATTATGATGACTAATAAGATATAAGAATAATAAGGCAGCTTTTCATGCACCTTTATATTCATTATACGAATTTGATTGACATTTAACTCAAGTTGATCATATAAATACATTAAAGTTAGACCATTATAATTTTTATTTTTTATCTTTCAAGCAAAATTTTTAAAACTAGCCGCCCATCGGGCGGGCCTTGAAGCTAGTTCGAAATATATGTATCAGTTTTATTTGCATACATGTACTCCGATCTTGTTAAATTTAACTACCAATCTAACAAACAAATTTATCATCATAAAATTAATTTCAAGCCAATTACAAGGGCTTAATTAGTGAATTAAACAGACGCATTACATGTGCAGTTATCGTGCATATGTGCATTACATGCGTATACTAAAAAGATGACGTATGTACGTGGGCAATCGTACTCATCGTCTTTACATCACACAAGTGAAACACATAATGCTCATGTGCATCCGTATTTAACTGTATCTACATGACATGTGCGTCTTCGTCAAATGAAAATTACATGTGCATGCATCATCGTCTAATAAACCTATACTCGTGTGCATGTGTGTTCATGAGTAAACATGTATGCACAAATAATTTCATCACGTTCATAATCTTCATCCCTCACAAGTGGTGTTGTAGTATGCCCGTTTGGTTTCATCGCGTTCATAATCTTCCTACACAAGAAGTCATGATAAATTTGAAAATAAACATTACTCGCAATCGTAATCGTAAACATTAACTTAAGTTTAATGAAATGTTGCAACTTACTAATCTAAAACATTATCACAACATGAACTTTAATTCAGTTACAAAGAACTAAAAAAAAAATAATAATAATAAAAAATAAAAAAATAATAATAATGTGAAAGTTGATAAGGTGTATACATGTGCATTCAAACTTATTTTGTCACTAGCCCCATTTTTCCAAAAGTGCATACGTGTGCAATTGTAAGGATGTCACTTAATTGGACATTTTTTTTCTCTCAATTGAAACGCACTTGTACATGTTCAATATTCTTCAAAAATGTGCATTTGCACATGCTCCGCTCTGTATAACATCTCTGTAATAAAAGAGCAAAGATGTACACCTCTACATGTTTTCGAAGATTTGCACATGTACATTTGGACATGTTCAGCTCCGAACAAATATGTTCACATGCAGGGATGGAGCTAGAGGGTTCCCGCGGGTGCCCGGGAATCCCATGGATTTTTTCGATGTAGTGTTAATTTTTGGAAAAATACCGATTTTTCTTAAATGCATCTTAAATGCACCCGGTCCTTTAAAATTTGTTTCCAGTATTACGGCTCAAAATATTTTATGCACCTGGTTATATTTGGTCTTGGCTTTGTCTCTGTTATCACATGTACATGTTTTCGAATATGTGTACAAGTACATATTTATGACACTCTTCAAAGATACGCACTTGTATTTGTTTCAAAGATGTGTACATGTAATTAATTATTGGTACATCATCGATTACCGATTCAAAGAATAATTCAATAAAAATAAAAACACTAAAAAAATTGAAACATAAATAATTAAATACAAAAACAAAAGCAGTAGAAAATTTAAAAATAACTACACTTTGATTCCTCGAAGTCAAACCTTATTTTGCAGATCTATCTTCACAGCATGATATCAATGTTAAAAATATCAAGTGTTTATAAGAGCACACGCAATGATAACGCAGTTCTTGCGTTATTGGGCATTTTTGCCACGTTAAAGCTCACGTTATTGTTGCAGGATCCACGTTAACGCAGCGTTAACGTGTGACGTTATCCCCTTAACGCTGCGTTAAGTNATAGTCATTTGTTTTTACAAATAATCAATTATGATGACTAATAAGATATAAGAATAATAAGGCAGCTTTTCATGCACCTTTATATTCATTATACGAATTTGATTGACATTTAACTCAAGTTGATCATATAAATACATTAAAGTTAGACCATTATAATTTTTATTTTTTTATCTTTCAAGCAAAATTCTTAAAACTTCGCCTATCGGGCGGGCCTTGAAGCTAGTTCGAAATATATGTATCAGTTTTATTTGCATACATGTACTCCGTTCTTGTTAAATTAAACTACCAATCTAACAAACAAATTTATCATCATAAAATTAATTTCAAGCCAATTACAAGGGCTTAATTAGTGAATTAAACAGACGCATTACATGTGCAGTTATCGTGCATATGTGCATTACATGCATTATACTAAAAGGATGACGTATGTACGTGGGCAATCGTACTCATCGTCTTTATATCACACAAGTGAAACACATAATGCTCATGTGCATCCGTATTTAACTGTATCTACATGACATGTGCGTCTTCGTCAAATGAAAATTACATGTACATGCATCATCGTCTAATAAACCTATACTCGTGTGCATGTGTGTTCATGAGTAAACATGTATGCACAAATAATTTCATCACGTTCATAATCTTCATCCCTCACAACTGGTGTTGTAGTATGCCCGTTTGGTTTCATCGCGTTCATAATCTTCCTACACAAGAAGTCATGATAAATCTGAAAATAAACATTACTCGCAATCGTAATCGTAAACATTAACTTAAGTTTAATGAAATGTTGCAACTTACTAATCTAAAACATTATCACAACATGAACTTTAATTCAATATTCTTCAAAAATGTGCATTTGCACATGCTCCGCTCTGTATAACATCTCTGTAATAAAAGAGCAAAGATGTGCACCTCTACATGTTTTCGAAGATTTGCACATGTACATTTGGACATGTTCAGCTCCGAACAAATATGTTCACATGCAGGCAGGGGCGGAGCTAGAACTTTTTTGTCGAGGGGGCAAAATATAATAATTTTTAGAAACTACACTAAAAATTGGTCCGTTGGGGGGGCAAATTACAAAAAAAGCCGAAAATTTTTGAAAATTTACACTACAATTTTTTTCGCCGGGGGGTCACGTGACCCCCCGGACCCCCCTTTATCTCCGCCACTGCATGCAGGGACGGAGCTAGGGGGTTTCTGCGGGTGCCCGGGAACCCCATGGATTTTTTTGATGTGTTGTTAATTTTTTTTTTAAATGCATCTTAAATGCACCAGGTCCTTTAAAATTTGTTTCCAGGTATTACGGGTCAAAATATTTTATGTACCCGGTCATATTTGGTCCTGGCTCCATCCCTGTTCACTTGTACATATCTTCGAAATGTGAAATGACATGCAAACGGTTTGAGCCACTAAAAAAATATTTTTTATGTGTGTGAAATGTGAAATGATGAGTTGATGCTAAGGTGACGAAACGACGTGCCTTTTCACCATACCTACTTGTATTTTATTACTGTTATCAATTACTTATGTACGATGATAGTACATATATTGCTTTCTACGTAGTTTTTATATTGTATGTGCACATGACCACCTAGAAATGCATCCAAGATCCGTTTTACATTTTGCTACTGTATTGGTTCTAGATGTTCTCGTGATCAATTTATAATTCAAAATGCTTCTTTTGTGTTTTTCTTTACATGCCAACGCTAATATAAACAAAACGTTTTCGACGCTCTATAGTATATATAGTAATGATTCTTCATTCCATTTAGTTAAACGGTTCCTAACATAGTACTCACANTTCGTAATGTAATGTTTTTTTTTTCGTAATGTAATATAATTTTAGAGTTAATGTTATGGTTTTATAAAAAATGAAGTATTAGTTTTAGTTTAGGGTTTAAATTGAAAATATATAGAAAGTTGAGTTATTGTGAGTTATTGATGAGTTATTGTTGTGGGTGTTGAGTTATTGTGTTGAGTTATTGTGTTAAAGTTGACGTGGCGCTGACGTGGCACTGAGTTATATAATAACTTGAGTTACGGTTGTGCATGCTCTAAGTAGCTACCATCTCATCATCAAGTTCGTACAAAGAGGTTCATATCCACACAATAAAATATCAAAACATTTGAAACAAATACGATAAGAAAAATTTATTTTGTGCAACCATTATCATCAATGTTGATGAACCAATTAAAAAAGAAGTTCCTACATGAAGAGAAAAACAATGGCGTCCCCAAAAACGTAGAGAGAGTAGGTCATGCTTTGTTTTGAAACTAGCAAACGACATGCAAACGGTTTGAGCCATTAAAAAATATATATTTTTTGTGTGTGTAAAATGTGAAATGATGAGTTGGTGTTAAGGAGACGAAACGACGTGCCTTTTCACCATACCTAATACTTGTATTTTATTACTGTTATCAATTATTTATGTACGATGATAGTACACATACTGCTTTCTACGTGGTTTTTATATTGTATGTGCACATGACCACCTAGAAATGCATCCAAGATCCGTTTTACATTTTGCTACTGTATTGGTTCTAGATGTTCTCGTGATCAATTTATAATTCAAAATGCTTCTTTTGTGTTTTTCTTTACATGCCAACGCTAATATATAAAGAAAACGGCAATTCAAGCGTCGTTTTTGACGCTCTATAGTAGATATAGTAATGATTCTTCATTCCATTTAATTAAACGGCTCCTAACATTAGTACTCACAAAAGTTTTTTTTCTATTCGCTAGAGTATTTTTGGGCAACTACGATGCTTTTAAAAGGTATTATCCCAACTTAATTAGTTTTTCATTAAGAATACAATTTGTATGTTATTTCATTACTTTATTAGCATCGCAAATTGATTGTTGCAGCCTTCAATCATACCACGTTGCACGTTATAATATCTTAATATGATAGATGCTTTCAAACCAGCTACTTCGATCATTATAACATGGCAAGTAATACTACCATCTCACTTTATCCTTTAGCAATGGCTGCTTCTACTCTGAAACTTAAATCAGACATTAGTTGCAAAATGCTTATGGTTTCGGGATCAATTCTTCTGGTCGTCATAGTGGTTTTGCTCTCAAAACAACTAAAGTATTTCCAAAACGAGCCGTTCAGAACAAATTATTTCCAAACCGAAGAGTTTAATGTCATAACACACAAGTCCTCGTTATCATATTATGACACCACCAATATTTCTCACCTTGTTTTCGGACTTGTGGGGACAACAGAGGCATGGCATTACCGAAAATCCTACATTGAGTCATGGTGGCGCCCAAACGTCACTCGTGGCTTCATCTACGTTGACACGGAACCCACAGAAGATCTTCTGCCATGGTCGTCAGCATCTCCACCTTTTCGTATCTCTGACGATATTACAAAGTTATTAAACGAAATAAAACATCTTGACCCAATCATAGCTCGGTTGGTGCATGCGGTTGTTGAGGTATATAGAGAAGAGAATGAAGGAGTACGATGGTATATCATGGGAGATGATGACTCCATATTTTTTGTTGACAACTTGGTGGATGTTTTGTCGAAATATGATCATACTAAGTACATATATATTGGGGCTCATTCGGAGTGTATAATGTCCAATCAACTTTATTCATATGACATGGGATTTGGTGGGGCAGGACTAATAATGAGTTACCCATTGGCAAAATTGGTGCAAAAGAATATAGAAGACTGTTTTAGAAGGCATTCGTATTCGCATGGTGCAGATTTACTATTAATGACTTGTGTCAATGATTTTGGAGTTTCATTGACTGCTCATCAAGGTCTTCACCAGGTATAATTTCACTCATCAAACGTACATATGATCATCTTTTAAGTCAAATTGCTAAAAAAAACTACTCCCTCCTATCATCCATATTTCCATTTCGGGTGGTGTCAAATTAATTGTCTGTTTCAAAAAAATAGAGGAAATTTAGTTCAAGTTTAACATATTACCTTCACTTGAGGTTATTATATACATTATTACGAACATTAAAGAAGTTTTAAATTACTTACTTCCTCCGTCCCACATTAAGTGTTCACTTTGACTTTTTTAACTTTTTTCTCATCAACTTTGACTTTAGATACCTTTATTCGTGTTATATAATACTTAGATGCAACATATATTAATGGATTAAGTTTTTAAATATATTTTCATTTGTATAATTTTCATTAAGTATTATATAACATAAACATATATATTTAAGGTCAATATTAAACAAAAAAGTCGTAAAAAAGTAATAGTGGACACTTAATGTGGGATAGAGGTAGTAGTTAATAGTACTAAAACCATCATTATGTAAAACATAAGAAAGAGAAAGTTGTAATGATAGTATTTTTAGACGGAGGTAGTAATATTCCGATAAGACGATTGAGCTATATCGATTATTCGAAAAGGATGTTGTATGAAAACATCGTATAGTATTAGTTATACAACAAAGCTATGGTTAATATTTGCTAATTTTCTTATATTTTGGGTTCCTTCAAGAAATGCTATTCTAATTGGAGAAATGCTGAAAAATAAGTATATGCATGGCACTGCACCTTAGCTAAATTCTTGGATATGTTTTATTGTACAGATAGATCTACATGGAGATATATCAGGGTTACTATCTTCGCACCCAAAAGCACCATTACTTTCCCTTCATCATTTTGACCACATAGAACCTATTTTCCGCACCATGAATCGCTCTGAATCTGCAAAACAACTGATGAAAGCTGCAAATGTTGATCAGTCTCGCTTAGTACAACAAACCATATGTTACGACAGAAAATTGAGTTGGTCCTTTTCACTCTCGTGGGGCTACTCAATACAGATTTACGAGAATATCATCCCACGAAGCACATTAAAGACCCCACTTGAGACGTTCTTGCCATGGGCATGGGATCCTAACTCAAGCCTACTTTATATATTTACCACCCGACCTCTCTCAAATGACTCATGCGCAACTCCTCACATGTTTTCATTTGACTCTATAAAGAAGATCAATGACGTTGAAGTCCAAACAAATTATGTCCGTGTAGTTTCACGTGAGTTGCCGACTTGTGGAGTAGCTGGTAATCATTCGGCCGATTCTGTATCCAGAATTGAAGTTTTGTCGCCTCTTACGAAACCTAACCAGGTGAGTTTAACTCTCACATTAACACATGTAAAAGTAGATTTGTTTTCTTATGATTAGTTGATTAGTTTATTTTATCCTTTAACTTGTTGCAGAATGGTAGAACCGAATGTTGCGATGTGGTTGAGATCACTGACGGAATGGAGATTGCAAAGATAAAGCTAAGGGATTGCAAGGATGATGAGTTAATTGCTTGAGAAAGATGAAAACCATGTTTTTTGAAATGTAATGAACTTGGTGATTAACTTGTTGGCGAAGCTCACAACTTATAATCATACAAGTTAAATTTTATTTTTTATTTTTTATATTTTTGGTAAAGGCTAGCAAGAAAATTCTGATAACATGATAAACTTCAGCATACTATTGGGTTAATCCCAATCTTACCCGCTTTCTACCCATATAAAGGGTCAAACCCGAAAGTCAAACTCAACATAAAAAAGTCGACTCATATGGAAATAACTGCCAAATAGCAGTTACAAACATCAAAGGGAAATGTCTGTTGGATTGAACCAACACAACTCTTCAAATGACACCCTTTCATTTCTTATAAATAGATTAGATTCTGTAACTTTACATTCGATGACACTTATATAGAAATAAAGATTATTTTCATTATTTTTGGTATATCGTTGATTAAAAGATCCGTGAAATTGGGCCAACAATTGGTATCAGAGCGGTTTGGAATCACTAACCAAATCATCATATACCAAGAACTTTTTGCCCAAAACCGAAAGAAAAACCCCAGAAAAACAATCGGTACCAAAATTTTATTTTTCTGCAAATTTTTTTTAATCCGAACCACAATCATAAATCAAAACATAAATCATTTTGTGATTAAATATAGATACACAAACATTACTAGTCGCGTCGTAAATTATTTACCGGCATCTAGAAAAGTGGTATCATAAAATTTGCAAAAGGACCGATCGATTTTTTTTCTATTCCCTCTGAGAAAAATAACAAGGGAACAAAGGTTATCATAAGGAAAACCTTAATTTCGATTCAGAACATCAAGTAATATACCAACACGAGGGTCATCATCAAAAGGGAAAATTAAAATTGATTCAACTAAGGAACAAACACAACTGTTGTATCCAGAATCAATACCCTTTTTTCATTTTTGAATCTTCTTGATTCAATTTTATACACGGAGGAACAATCCCAGAGGATTAACCGGCGATTCAAGCAAGAACACCGAATACCCGTGAAGAAGAAGGTTAACCAAAGCCATATTATCAGGCGGTCAACCATCAGAAAGCATAGCAGTCAACGGTCTCACCACAAAGAGGAGCAGAGACCATTTGTATCTCTCAAAGAGATAACAAAGAAAAAAGAGGCGGATAGAAAAGCCTAGGGCACACCGAGAGAACAAAAAAGGGAACACCGGGGTTTAATTTTAACCCACAAGGTTTTTTTTTTTTTCAAAACCAACCCTTTATTTTTTACTTATACTTAAAAGAACTAGTATAGGTTAGATTTTAGATAAGTTACTACATATATCCTAAGTATCTTATCATTTAATTTTTATAATAACCTAGTGAAAATACACTGCTTATTATATTTTAGGAATAACTTTTAAGGAGTAATTAACCTTAGGTATATTCAATTTGATTTTATAATCTCCGAGGATAGTATATTTAACTAATCCTATAGGTTTTGATTGTCATATAAGACACAAAACATTAAAAGCGCGCACTTTATTCTTAACACATCCCGTGTTAGAATTTTAGGAGATTACCTTGTCATTAATATTAAGAAATGACTAAAGACGGTGGAGATAGTGGAAAAAAGGAGGCTAGTATACCTAACACTACCCCTCAATTCCAATGCCCGATGTTAAAACCCGCGAATTACTCACTATGGGCAATTCGAATGGAAATTATCTTAGATGCAAATGGGTTATGGGAAACAATAGAGCCATTAGACTCAACTCAACCCGATAAGAAAAAGGAGAAAACTGCTATTGCATACCTTTACCAATCCTTACCCGAAGATCAATTACTTCAAATAACAAAGCACAAAACCCCAAAAGCAATATGGGATGCTTTAAAGGCTAGACACTTAGGCGAAGAAAAAGTACAACAAGCCAGACTTCAAACACTCAGATCTGAACTTGAGTTGTTACATATGAAGGAAGATGAAACAATCGAAACCTTTACAGGAAAACTCATAACTCTTGTAAACAAAGCCGCTAGTCTAGGACATGAAATAAAAGATCAAAATTTAGTTAGGAAATTACTAAATGCTGTACCGGATAGGTATCTGCAAATAGTTGCATCTATAGAACAATATTCCGACCTAAATACTATGACACTGGAAGAAGCAATAGGGAGACTTAAGACCTATGAAGAAAGGATTAAGTTTAAGAAGAATAAGGACAATAACGATCAAGATAAGTTATTATTTACACATCACGACAATAACATTACTCACGGAAGACACTGTGAAAAATGTGGACAAGATTTGTTGCTAAGACAAGAAAATAATTTCAAAAAGGAATCAAACAACAAATCAAATAAATTTACTCATGATAAGAGTAAGGTGTTATGCTTCAAATGCAAGGAGTATGGGCATTTTGCAAACAAATGTCCATCAAGGAAAGAAGAACAATCCAATCTCATTGAAGAAGACTTGGAACCAATGTTACTTATGGCAACTATTGAAGAAGCATCAGGAATTTTCATTAATCAAGAAGAATCACGAAGCAAGAATGGAAGGAAATTCCATTCAACTTAAAATTGAAAATATCAAATATTGAACAACAAGGAGTTTGCAGTTAAAGCTTAGATGGTGGTATAACCGAAAGCATAAGTCAACTTGGAATTAAGGAAGATATATATACGTTGCAAGAACTCCAATAGAAGAAAAGGTGTTGGTGGCATAACCAACCAAAATTCTGATCAACCTGGACTTAAGGAAGATCACAACAACAATAAAGGTGGGAATAACCAGAAAAATACGATCAACATGGACATAATGAAGATCACAACAATAAAGGTGGAAGCAACCGGAAGGAAATTTGATCTACCTAGATATAAGGATGATCACAAGCACTACAACAAATTAAAACAGTAGTAGCTCAGATGGTGGATTTAACCAGAAGATGAATCAAGAAAGACTTAAAGATCTGGGAGATGACGATTGTGATTAAGGGGGAGAATATTGGGTTAATCCCAATCTTACCCGCTTTCTACCCATATAAAGGGTCAAACCCGAAAGTCAAAGTCAACATAAAAAAGTGAACTCATATGGAAATAACTGCCAAATAGCAGTTACAAACATCAAAGGGACATGTCTGTTGGATTGAACCAACACAACTCTTCAAATGACACCCTTTCATTTCTTATAAATAGATTAGATTCTGTAACTTTACATTCGATGACACTTATATAGAAATAAAGATTATTTTCATTATTTTTGGTATATCGTTGATTAAAAGATCCGTGAAATTGGGCCAACACATACAAATGTTTATCTGTAATGAATTATCACTATGATACAGACAAGGAACAAAATAACAGCAATCATCAAGTAAAGCACGAGAATAAGAGATGCTCAATCTATCTATTTTCCAAGCAAACCTCGCGTACGTTGATTAGCACCGTTAAGTCTGTTATTGAGCTCCTCGACATCATCATCAAGAGGATTGAGAGCTTCTTTATGAACTTCTATCACTGAACCCATGTCCACTGCCATTTCTTTAAGTTCCCCAAGAATGTTACTCAAGTCTGAGAGGGCATCGTCTTGCTTTGTTTTTTCGTACTCGACTTTCTGCATTGCATTTGTGGGTTCAGGTGGTGGCATTCTTGAATGATGTGGTCCCTTAGTCGTCGGGGTTGTTGTAAGTCCTAGTTTTTCTCTTTGTTCCAAATGGGAACCCTTTCATAGTGCTGGGTCATCTCTCATGATCACTGGCCCTGTTATTGCACGACCCTTCTTAGGCTTCCAGGTCCTTGAGAATATGCCCCCGAGACTTCCCAATAGCTTTTCGCCCCTGCTAAGATCCTGCTCGATATCAGCTGCAGTCATATGGGTTCTGGTGATCTACTCACCCTGATGATGCAGTGTAATCAGTGTTTTTGTGGCATCTTCTCGTATGTTTTCTGCAATCTTTAAGGCACTATTGATGGTTTTTGTAGTCTCTTCAGATTTATAAGCAGCATAATGCTCCAATTCCTGAACATCTTGGTTCTCAATTCCACCAGAATCAACAAAATCATTCTTGTATTTGTTTTTGGACGCATAACTAACTTTGTATCCTGAACCTTTGATGGCCACATCATCTTCAAAAAGCATATCTCTCGAATTTTGAACCAACGCAGAAGGTTCGTAGGAAGTCCGTCTTGCCGGGTTTAAGGTTGGCTTTGTTGGACCTTTAATGTTATAGAAGAATAGAATAGGGTAGTTTAGTGTATATTTATGATAAGTATTCTGTAAAACCGACCCATTGTATTGGGCTGGGTTTGTTAGTAACGGTATAAACCGTTTTAGATAGGTTACAACGGTTAGAAGTATTATAACGTTTGATGAATCGTTGTGTCTTTTCTGAAGCACCGATTCATGTAGTATAAATAGGTTAGGTTTTTGTAAAACAATTCATTCCAAATACAATTCAGTAAAATATATCGCTTTGTTAATTCTTTGTAAACTTCTGCACTTTATTTCTATCACAACACAACCATAAATAACCTGTAAAACAAGGAAGAACGAAGGGAAGATTGCAACAATTGGCTTTTTGTCCAACTCATCATCAGAATCAAATGGATTAGCAGCATGTTGACTAGAGATTCTGTGGGGGAAATGAGGTTTCTTGATCCCAAACATATAGAATCTTTGCAGTTTTCAACTAAGAAAGAAATGTGAAGTTGCCGAGAGTTAAAAAGGTTCATTTGGTTTTGCTAATGAAAAGAAAATGAAAACACATGTATTTAAAGAACAAATGTCTATTGTTTGAAGAAGAGATCAAAGAGGGTACATATGCTATAAGACAAGCGCGTAAAGAAAGATCTTGGTGGACTTCCGTTTTCCTCTCACTTGAATTTTTCAAATTTTGTATCTGACTTGATGATCTAAGATAGATTTTTTTTTTTTTTTTTTTTCAAATGGTGAATCATTATATTAATTATCAACAATAACTAGCTTTACAAAGATCATAACCAACCTGGCATGAAAACACACTTCATCCAGTTGGAATTCAAACAGAAAAAACAACAACATTTACAATCTATACATCCAATGTCTAGACACAGACCAGCTACACCAGGTAGCATTCTGCATTTAGAAATTCCATTCACAGCTCCAAAAACAATCATCACTAATGTAAAACTGCACTATAACAAGAACCATGCCATTTTTCCTCAAGATTCACCTCAAAATGCACCTACCATCTAGCTACATTTCCACAACACCTATCCATCAAAACCATTCAACCAGCACCCACAATGGCTAAGATAGATAAGGTGTGTGGCTTCACTAGGAACCCATAACACATCCATTGGGGGGCTCTTCTAATACAACCTACATTTCCTTCTCTAGAAAGGCTTCAGTTGCATGGAAACACTCACCCTCAATGATGACCAACCCTTTCCTCCTGTAGTGGTGTATTGAGTGGACCAAGAAGGTTTATCTTGCACACCTCTCTATTCCACTCATCATACACCACCCACCCAAGTCACTTACCCTTCACAGTGGTCAACCCTACTTTATGGTACATCTCTCCAATGTAGACCTCCTTCTTTCACCATATACTTCACCATTCCCTCCCAAGGCCAAATAGAAAGTATACAGATACTAGAAAGGTACAGTCTTATCAGAGAAACTCCAAGTTACAAGGAATTAATCCACTGTAGTGAACTGCATATACTCTGTCTTAGTTTAAAAGTTTATTCCAAACACTCCTTTATAGGCAGTGTTTTATGACAGAGTTACCATTTTCACAAACATTCAGTCTTGACAGTATACCTTCCTCATTCAGTTATACCAAACTTACCTCCCAGACATCAAAAGCTTCTTGAACTTGATCATTCTTAACCACTTTAAGACCACACAGTTTGAGTTTAACATTACTTTCAATAACAGTGCAAATTTCCTCCCATGATCTTCTGCATTTTTGGAACAGTCTTCTATTTCTTTCTTGCCACAATATGTAAACACTTGCAGCATAAACTAGCTTTTTAATAATACACCAAACACTTTTCTCATTGGGCATTGTACTTAGTTCCTCAAGTATTTCCTTCCAGCTAGTATTCACACATTGTATTCTGCTTTTCATCTTCATTTTTTGCCATACCAAACTAGAATATTTGCAGTTGAAGAATAGGTGTTCATGACTATCATGTCCAATATTACATAGTGGACAACTCAGGCTCATATTAGGTGATCTAGATAGATTAGACAAAAAGTTAAATCTATTTAAGTAATCAACATCTATACTTCTTTGTTAAGAGTCTCACTAGTAGAGAGGGGGTATTTTACAACGGGTTTCTAAGAGACTAAGGTCATTACATAAAAAAAAGTACTGTAGCATCTTCTCAACTTTAACATTTTAACATCAATATCAAAAAAATCACTCTTTATCATAACACCCTATAATATCACCATTTTAGAACCCACATTTTTTTCTTTTCAATTTATTTAAAGGTTTTGCTAACAATAGCGTTTAGGGTTGTCATTAACAACAAACTTTTCACTTTTTATTCAAAATTTAATGCATTGTCCAAACAAAATCACCATGAATTAATTATTAGCTCCTATTATTTCTCAAACACATTTGTAATCCATTTCATTCATTAATTGTATAAGCAAAAAAAGTGACACATGTTTCTAGTCATATCTTAATGTTAGTATTATTTTGAAACAAGAAAAGTGGAATTTGTTGTTAACGACAACCCTTAGGGTTGTTGTTAGCATTTCCCTTATTTAAACTAACTAATATTCCATTCATTAAATAAAGGTCATTTAACCAAGTCCACTAGCCCACATTTAACCAAGGTCATTTATAGAAACAAAACAAGTATAAAATGACTGAATATGAATTATAGGAAAAAATAAATAAATAAATAAATCCTTCTTGGTCTTTCCAATACATCATCAAGGAGGTAAGGTTGGTCTTCACTCAAGGTGTGCATTCCCATGTAGCTGAAGCCATTCTATGAGATGGAAATGTAGGTTACATGGCATAGCCCTTGCTGTGGAAGGGAAATGGGTTCCTAGTGATGCCTCTTATCTTTCTGTCTTGATCATTGTGGGTGGCTGGTTGAATGGTCTTGGTGGAAAGATATAGGGAAAATGTAGCTAGATGGTGGGTGCACAAAAGGTAATTTTCAGCTGCTTCTTATGGTGGATGTAGTGTTGAAGAGCTCCTCTGTTTTGACAGATAGTAGTTTTATCAGAGATAGTGTTATGTTTCATCTGATATCGGCTAATGTTTCACTTGTTATTTTTTGTCTTTGGGTTTGTCCAATATGACAGTTTGAAACTTATATTGTACATTTGTTTGAAGTTTAATATAAATTTATCTTTGCACCAAAAATAAATAAATAAATAAATAAATAAAATTTGTCTTCTTCATTAGGCTACACGACCAGTTCCACCATTTTTTTTCTTCTTCCTTACAAAATAATCACACACTACAAAAACACAAAAACAACCCATTTAAATCTCAAAAACAAAAGAAAAAAAATTGAAGAGCCGCGTTTCTCTCCACGTTGCTGGAGTAACTCCAGGCTTAACGGTGTTGCCAACTTAGCGATTCCGGTATCATAACGCCGGGCACGCAGTGCCAGCGGGGCATAATGCCGCCTCAGGCGTCATGGTACCCGTAGCCTCTAAAACGGTTTTCAATTCAACCATACTAAATAATTTAGATGTTACGGTTAATAAAGAGAACGTAATATTAATATTATATGCAACGAATTGATCTTGTGGTGCATAATACAACGGTTCAATTCCGTTTAAAAAAAATGCATTTTAACCTAAAAACCATTTATGTACTATTGTCTATTTCACATTTCATGTTAAAAGATGTTCGATCATTTTAGATGCTTTGATACACATTTGAATCACAACGATCACATAGTAGCTTATTTGATTTGTTGACCCATTTGAGCACTTTTAGTCTTTTAGATTTTGAAAACGATTGTTGTGCTTAAAATGCATAGCTAAAGACATGTCTAAGAATAAGATGTTGGCAAATAGAAAAATCAAAAGAATCAAAAGTGAATATTTAGAGTCAAAAAATGCATGAATATTAATGTATCAAATTATCAATGTTTTAAACATGAGTTTAACCATATATGTTCGGTCTCTACATCATTGCTCTTTAGATAAAACGTTATCATATCAACCCATTCATAACAGATAAGAACGATACCCTATAAAACATATGCATTTAAAACTGTTGTACATGAAGAGTAGTTTTTAACTTTTTTTTAGTAATATCTCTGCTATATATAAAGTATTTAAGATTTTATCTTTAGAAGTTTTAAAAATTTTAAGCTTACACACTTGTTATTGATAAAGGATTTTTTTTAATTAATTTAATACGAGTAATAATTATTTATTATAACTATTAATTATTTATAGAGAAAAGTCCAAAATACATCCTTGTGGTTTGCCAAAAGCCCGCTTTACATCTTTTTTCTTTTTTTTGAACAAAATCATCCACCGTTAGTAAAGTTGTCATAAATACATCCCTCAGTTAGTAATATCAGTTACTATGGACTAACGATGCAAATGATTTTCCGTTATCTCCAAACAAGAGTTAAAATAGTTGCATCGTTAGTCCTCATTTAGTTAAAATATTTGCATCGTTAGTCCTCATTGACTATAGAGTTAAAATATTTGCATCGTTACTCCTCACTAAGTTAAAATATTTGCATCGTTAGTCCTCATTGACTATAGAGTTAAAATATTTGTATCGTTAGTCCTCA